>WSXT02076089.1:0-12152 GCA_011762715.2 Neuroterus valhalla
GTATATTGTATATCTGTACACTGGTAAACGACAAGGAGGTCGTTCGATGAGAATCTCAGAGTGTCTATCGTTAAGTGTTGAGAAAAAATTTAATCACCCTGAAAATTCAGTGAAAAAGCGACTTGTGCGAAAACAAGGTCCAGCCTATGTTGTGTGTACGTGGTATAAGGTGTAATGTGACTAAAGTATGACAGTCGTTAGCTAGGTGTAAACTGTTCTGTCACAGTGCTCTGTAGCGAATTATTTTTTAGGAACTTAGGCTGTATTTAAAGAGATAAACAAATTGTATAATTTGAATAAGAGCCATGATTCGTGGTGAGCTCGATGCCGGAGAGAAAAAGCGTCTGATGCCAGTCGCGATAAAATTGGATGCAGATATAAAGAAGAATATCGGACTTACAGGCCTAGAAATTTGTAGGAATTGTTGCTCTGGTCAAAGTTCTTTTTTGATTTTGTAAGCCGGTTTGATATCGCGCTGGTACTTACGTATACCAAAAGCTTTAAGTGAATCTTGTTTGAAGCGACAGAAACTCGTGACATTCCGGTATCATTCGTATACACATTGATACAAATTAGGTGTAAAGTGCAAGAGAAAGAAAGAATTAGGTTACAATGAATATTAGGCGTAAGTGACACAAGCCCATATTGAACGTGCACGAAGTAATGTCTATATATTACGTACAGTTATTGTAATAGTCATACATTTTTTATGTATATAAATGTATCTCCTAAATTAATTTTAAATAAAAATATAGTCATTGTGTTAAATAATGATAACAATTTTTTTAAATCGTTTATCCTTTAGTAATGAAATAGATATAGTTGCAAACATATAGGTCATCAGTTACATTTTCTATTACTTTACTCTACAACCTTCGATTTTAAGCAGATTGAAACGTTTATCTTATAAATTTAATGTTTTTTTTTTATTGGATCTTCCGAGTCCTCAAATAATTGTTTCAGAAAACCGCATCTTTATATATTTTTCAACATTCCCAGATTTTCTTAATCACATAACAATTTTACGGAAAACAATCTCATATTAATTCATGTTATGAAATATTCTATCGGTTCAATACCAGATCCTTCTTTCTAACAAAAAAGATTCTCGTCCAATTTGGTTAAGGAAATTTATTGACGATAATGCGACTTTTAAAGTGTTTCAAAAGATTTTACGAAGATTTTACGAAAGCTTGTAGACCAGATTTCAAGAGATGTTTCGAAAGATTTCCAATGATTTCAACAGATTACAAAAACATTTCAGAAATTTCACAAAGATCTTCGAAGATTTCACGATGATTTCAAAGATTTCACATTCGGATAAGTAGTCAACTTCAGAAGCACATAACGTTCCAAAATGAACAATATTAAAAATTTGATGTCCCGAATTTCATGACCATTATTGCCTGAATCAGCCGTGAAGAATATTCTATCATTACGTCACACTGTCGCGGAATCTAAAGCATTGTTTGTGTAAAGTTTTGGCAAAATATCGTTTTCAGTGCCTATTAGTACAGACAATCTGTCACAAAAAAGGCTGTTTTTTGAAAAAAATACCATAAAACTTTTTTTTTGGCTGAAATCGCTAGCAGAGCATTCAAAAAAATCAACCTGAAAAATGCAGGATCGTTCAGGTTCGGTTTTTTGAGAAAACTCAAAAAGTTTTTGGATTTGATATATTTTTGGAATAGTAGGTTTTTGGGAAAATTTGTAAGGACTAAAAATGTTAGAGTCGATGTTTTTTTTTACAACTTTTCTCATTAAGTCGACATGCTGCGATGAAAAGTGCAATTAATGGATGGCGCTAAAGTACCAAAAAAAGCGTTTTCTCATTTTTTAGCTCAAAAAAAAATTTGTATCGCAAAACTGTCAATGAGAAAGTTGTTCGTCTCAAAAAAACCTACAAAATTGATATTGTCAAATAACTGTTTGGTTTTGTAATAAAATACAAATTAGCATGGACGAGAGCATTTTTTCATTTCATCCAGCACACGCATTTTCCATATTGCACGCTCAACAACAATTGTTATAAGCACATTTTTGTACAGCTCGTTTGAAACCAAATATTAAAAACCTTCTTAAATCACGTTCAATACTAAAGTCAGCATAGTTCTGGAGAAAAATTAATAATAATAAATATTATTTCATGATAACAATTTATCATAATTAGGAATAATTTGAAAATCTTACTTACAAAAAAATTATTTATTCAGTGTGAAAGGATGATTTATTATGTACCCACACTAACGTCGCCCTCGTTCAAAACAATAGGAAATCTACGGTGACTTGTTTGTCACGCAAAAAGCAAGAAAACCCTTTTTTTGGTTTCTCAGCGCCATCTATTAATTGCAATTTTCATCGCAGCATATCGACACAATAGAAAAAGTTGTAGAAAACATTGTCTGCAACATTTTCTGTCCCTACAAATTTTCTCAAAAACCTACCATTTCCGAGATATATCAAATCCAAAAACTTATTGCGTTTTCTCAAAAACTCACCCCTGAACGATCCCGCATTTTAAGGTTAAGCTTTTTGAATGCTCCTCTAGCGATTTCCGAAAAAAAAGGTTTTATTGTATTTTTTTTTCATAAAATTTGACAGATTGACTGTACTACTAACTGATTCAACTGATTAGAGAAGTTTGCTATCTTTCTGCTTCTTAAGTATTAAAATTATTTTTTCAACTACTGTGAATTGGCGTTTGATCGACCTCAATCGACCTCTCATTCTAGAATTTATCAGAAGAAAATTATATAATGTCAAAAATTTGCCGTTCATGTGCCCAGACTTACGAACAATCGAATCATGCCAGTCGTAAATCCAACTTCACGCCATCCTCAAATTTTCGATATTTTGTGTCTTTTTCAGATTCCGAACTCAAAAAACGTAAAAATTCCGATCAGTAGTTGAAAAAATGTTATATGAAATTGAAAAGCAAAAAGATATTATAATCTTATCACCGCTTGAGCACTAAAAACGGTTATATATGTATGTATATATATATATTGTATATATAGTTGGCGGTGGGGGCTAAGGCATGAACTTTGGACCCACGCTACTGTCTGGTTGTGGGTTCGATTCCCGCCTCGACTCTGGAAGAGCTTCGGCGGGCCACGGAGAGTCGTGAGCCCGATACCTCTAGAGTTCTTCAAGTTCTCTAAGTATTAAGTAGCTGTTGCTCTTGGTGGTTCGGAACCCACCGTAAACTGTAGGTCCCCCTCACCCCTGAGTTAGTGGTGAGGTGTGTAAAGGAATAGAGAGAAGGTTATGCCGAGACTCTCAAGCCCGTAACAGGGAGAGAGTATAAACAAATATTCCAACTAACTATTCCAGTATTAAACCGGAATTGTCCCAATTTGTTCAAGTCGCAATTTTAAAGTCAATTAGGCCAATTCTAAAGTTAATTAGAATAATGTTACAAGCACGTTCAAAAGTTCAAGAATTCAATTGCTATCGACGGTGTTCTTTTCATATTCACATTCGGAAGAATAAGTTCGAGAGAATACAAATTTTGTTCGAACTTACTTTGAAATCCGGAAGTAGCGTTTGCGCAAGCGCACCAGCACGCTTTGCGAAGGAGTTGTTACGTAATTTCCTGTTAGTGAGAAATCATACATCAGATGTCATTATTGTCGTTCTTCCTGTGCGACTAAATTTTTTGGTTATAATACAAATATTACAAAAGTATCGCGTGAGATTTTGTGAAAAAATCATGGCTTTGGTTTCTGCTAGGGCAATTTTAAGTCCGGGTAAGTTTTTCACCCTACTCTATCTATATTTGTATTATTTGTGTGCTAAATGCGGGTATGAAGTACTCGCCGCGACTTTCTACCCATGTTACGTGCTCTACCCGTTATAAATATATAAAAATAATTATAAGCCTATGAACATGGTCTATGAGAAATGAAGATTCACGAGCAATTTTCATTCCTGAAAATAAGAACTTGTCATTTAATATTTTTCATTTTTAGCGACGCGCCAGACTGTCGGACACACGGTTTTCAGCAGACAGCTCGCTAAATATGTGAGTGAATCTATATACTTTTAGTTGTAGATTGCATAGAATTTATTATTATATATAATGATATAATGTAATTATTAATTATATTTAAAGCAATGAGTTGCTTATTTTTTCCTTCTGTATATACAGTTTCTAAGTTTTTGAGTGAAGTATGGAAATCTGTAAAACCATCGAAACCGCAAACTTTTTACTTTTTGCCAACGACCTAAAATAAAAAATTGAAAATTCTAACCTTTTTCTAGAAGACTCTTATGGAATTTATCCATATTATAAGTGGTATCCCAAATTCATGCTAAACCTTATATTTCAGCAACGACCTACCCAGGTGCACAGTCAATTATTCCTACCAACAATCTTCGCCCAGAGATTTTATGCCGAGAAGGTAGTTTACAGTAGAGAAAAACCCCATTGTAATGTAGGAACTATCGGTCACGTTGATCATGGAAAAACTACGCTGACCGCTGCCATAACGAAAGGTTAATCTCAAATTTATTACCCTATAAGTTTATTATATGGTACTCTTAATTGTATGCATTCAGATTAGTTCATATAATTATATTCAATTAATATTTCAGTTCTCTCGGAGAAGTCCTTGGCAACAGCAAAAGGGTACAATGAAATAGACAATGCACCTGAAGAAAAGGCGCGAGGAATCACAATCAATGTTGCTCACGTTGAGTATCAAACTGAAAATCGGCATTATGGACACACTGATTGTCCCGGTCATGCGGATTTTATCAAAAACATGATTACGGGAACTGCTCAGATGGATGGATCTATTTTAGTAATTGCTGCAACTGATGGCTGCATGCCTCAAACAAGGGAGCATTTAATCCTCGCTAAACAAATCGGCATCGAGTACATAGTTATTTTTATAAACAAGGTTATTTCAATGTGTATTAAAGAAAATACTGTTTAAATTTAAATAATAATTGTAGGAGACCCTCTGTCACTCAAATTTTTATTTCACTTTTAAACAAATCCCAATAATCTTCAGGTGGATGCCGCAGACGCAGAAATGGTAGAACTTGTCGAGATGGAAATTCGGGAACTTGTGACCGAGCTGGGTTTTGATGGTGATAAGTGCCCAGTAATAAAGGGTAGTGCCCTCTGCGCCCTGGAAGGAAAGAATCCTGAAATAGGAAGCCAGTCTATACTGAAACTCTTGGAAGCGGTAGACACTTTTATTCCCAATCCCGTCAGAGAGCTAGACAAGCCTTTCGCGATGTCTGTAGAAAATACGTACTCAATTCCCGGAAGAGGAACAGTCGTCACCGGCAGACTCGAACGAGGAATCGTGAAGAAGGGTATGGATTGTGAGTTCGTCGGATATAGCAAAACTATCAAGAGTACAATAACGGGAATAGAAATGTTCCACAAAATCCTAGACGAAGCCCAAGCTGGGGATCAGCTAGGTGCTCTAGTCAGAGGAGTGAAGAGGGACGATATCAGAAGGGGTATGGTTATGTGCAAACCGGGATCATTGAAAGCTGTCGATCACGTCCAAGCTCAGATTTATCTGCTTACTCCCCGAGAAGGCGGCAGGAAAAAACCACTTTCTAATTATATGCAACTTCAAATGTTCAGCAAAACCTGGGACTGTCCCGCTCAAATAGTCCTCCCTGAAGGAAAAGCAATGGCTATGCCTGGGGAAGATTCTCCGTAAGATAATTTCTTTAAGATCTGTTTTACGAAAAAAATATTTTTCACTTCCTTTCTTCTTTCTGAATTGTTTACAATTTCAAATCGAATAAGCTTTACAATGACTGATTCGTCGTTGATCAATTTTCAAATCTGGTGTACAAGCCTTCATACAATCTTTCTAAAATTTTGGAAATCTTTTGAGTCCCTACGAAATCATTAAAAAATCTGGTGTTCACTCAAAGTAATTCGTTAGAAGAACGTGCAGGCCTAATGATTTAAACTGAAAATTTTCATATTTTATCGTTGCTTTTTGAAATCATTAATTCATTATTTTGCAGATTGAACCTCAAATTCTACAGGCCAATGGTTGCCGAAAGGGGTCAACGTTTCACGTTAAGGGATGGTAGTATAACATTAGGAACTGGTGTCATCACAAAGATCTTCAAAAATCTTACTGAACAGGAACGAGAATTGGTAGTAGAAGGAAAGAAAGCTTTGCTAGCTATGGAGAAGAAAGTGAAAGAAAAGCAAAAAAATTAAATTTAATTATTTATAAGACACATTTTACCCTGTAAATTATCAAACATGCATATTAACAATGGAAAATAAAGCAAAGACTCAGGTTGCAATCGACACATAGAGATAAAATTATTATTTCTGAAGTGTTTCAATGAAAACATTCCCGTGGAATTTTTTACTAATATGTACAAGAAACTAGAGTTTGTCGATGGCATCGTGAGTCAGACTTAACGTAGGTTAAACACTTGGAAGTATGTCTTCTTACTCTGATTGAAGATAACCAGAAGGATGTGCGTGTGTGTTTATTTTTTAATCGTCTCCGATAGGCTTTGATGTCTATAATTTTGTTATCAGTTATCTCTTACACTCTAATAAATAAATCTCAAAGAAATAAAATTAAGGGAGTTTTTCCTTGAGTGACAAAAAACGAAAATTTCATTCGTTTCTTCTTTATTTTATTGAATTCAGACATCAGAAATACAATCCGCTCAAGGTAGTCGCAATCAAACTCTCATCCACAAAAAAACACGATAAGTTCACAAATCTCGCCACATTGACTCTAATTAGCTGATCAGAAAATTTATTATTATTCTACAGACTTTTACACATTTTGCTCTTCTGAATGCAACATTTTCGCTACAGTGATTTCTCGAAGGACACAGACGGCTGCAAGTAGCAAAACTTGACAATTTCCATGAGACAAATCATACACTCGCTTCGGGTATATAAAAATAGTAAACAGTCCTCGGTAACTCGATACAGACATAACAGACTGGAATAAGCGTTTTCTTCCAGTGAAAAATCGCGGAACATGTAAATTGATAAACTCTCTTCAAGCAGAGCCAACAAAACGTTCAAAACAGGTTCTGGAAATGGCGTCAATGTTGCCGGTTATTAATTGCTGTGCCATGTTAATAATTTAAGTTTCACGCCGGTAAGTTTTTAAGACTGATGTCTTTTTTCTCACCGTCCTTCATTTTACAAAAGAAAGCATTTCACATTACTTAACGATTGCTCATGTTTATAGCTAACTTTTCGTTTCAATCCAAAGATTCTTCTTTACAAAATTAAGTCTTGCATTCCAATTAGGCTATGTTCGAATTAAAAGTTTCCCTCTTATGAATAATTGAAACGCGCATACTAAGGTCGGTAGAACCAGTTTCTTAGAGAATTCTCACATATAACGTCGATTTCTTCGGATTTATAACGTCGAAAGTTATGAAATTAAAGGGATCTCCGTTCAAAACAAGACTTTATTATTCGGAATCACATAAATAATTCTGGCTTTCGGGATTAGGTAACCGACCAATTGAAGGAGACGAGAAACATTAACTTTGTAAGAGACCGAATCTTGGACCAAACGAGGCGAGCACAGTTCGTACTCGAGTAGGCCTCGCATGCACCGAGGATATTGGGGGATATAATAACCTAAAGATCTTCGTCGTCCTCTGGTAGAGCCGTTTCTTGGGCTTCTTTGAGGTCCTTCTCGATCTGTTGTTGCCATTGTGGATCCATCGTCACTTCGGGTGGGAGAAGCGCTGGCATCGCGACGAATTCAAGATTTGGGTCCCCAATCAACTTGCGCGCCAACCACAGGAAAGGCTTCTCGAAGTTATAATTACTTTTTGCACTGATGTCGTAATACTGAAAATTACCAAATGAATTAGCATCTGAATGAAGAATAAATTAGAAACAGTTCATTCAGTATATCTTCTTAAGAAAAAGAAAAAAAAGGTCTTTAACATGCGAAGAGTTAACATTGAAATGACCCAAACAATATACCTGGAGGTTCTTCTTTCTGTGAAAAACGATGCTCTTGGCCTTAACTTTCCTATCTTTAATGTCGACTTTGTTGCCGCAAAGGACTATAGGAATATTTTCGCAGACTCGGACCAAATCCCTGTGCCAGTTTGGTACATTTTTGTACGTCACTCGGGACGTAACGTCAAACATGATAATCGCACACTGTCCCTGAATGTAGTAACCATCTCGGAGACCACCGAATTTTTCTTGACCGGCGGTGTCCCAGACGTTGAATCTAATGGGACCTCGATTCGTGTGGAAGATCAAGGGATGTACTTCTACTCCCAGAGTGGCGACGTACTTCTTTTCGAACTCTCCTGTAAGATGGCGTTTTACGAATGTTGTTTTTCCGGTACCTCCATCGCCTACCAGTACACATTTGAAAGTTGGCATGTCCGCTTCCTGTGCCATTTTTAGTTGATTTTATTAATGCGTTGTTTTGCAAAAAAATCTGAAACACACAAATAATAGGTTTGAAAGATGTTCCACGTATGGTTAAAATTGCACGTAAAAAGATCTCATTTTAAAACTGTGCAGCATTTTGTCCATTTGCTTTTAATTTTGTAAAAATGGTGAGTTGCAAAGTTTTATAAATAAGTTCTTACTATAAAGAGGAAAATGCATTTTTTTGGCGCAGTTAACCTCACATTTTCGTATTAAAATGCTAGAAAAATACTTTATACGAAACGTTTTGCTACTTTGAACAAGAAAATCTACATGAAACAGTATTTTCATTTTTCACAAAAGTTGGAACTAATGATAATGTCTACTCCAAGGACAATACTATACTCTCGTAATAAGCAACGCTTATTCTTTTATGCTACTTTTTTTGCAAAGATACTATTTTTTTCACAAATTTATGCTGGAATTTAAAAATACTCTGTAACAGCATTTGTGGTACTACAATCATTACTATTTTTTAGCAGAATCTTATAATAATCTTCAGATATGTTATAGCTATGATGATCTTCAATTACTCTAAGAATTAATTATTGTCTTTGGAGGCAACATTAAGAAAACTCATAGGAAATATTTCAATTTCCAGACAGGTACAATAAAACACAGGTACAATAAATGATGCATTTAAATTTGCCATCTCAGGGAACTCTACAATAAAAAAATCTAATACCTTCTTTGATGAGAATGTAAAAACTCACTACCCGAAATAATCTGATATCCCCCTCCAAAACTCAACGGCTCCGAATCAGTATTGTATTAGAAGTTTTATCATCTAGATTCATAAAAAAAATTGATCAAATTATAAAATATTCGTGAAGACCGTTGTAACGAATTCCCAAAAAAGGCTTCGAAAAATTCTACGGAACCTTAAAGAAACGACATAACAAGAAAAGCACACGGTTCCGTTGCCAGAAGCCTAACTATGAACTGCTAAGAACCAAAATGAGGCGCGAAGTCCATATTAGTCACGTCACACATAACCACACAAACTGACATTATTTTTGACATCCTGGCATCAAACGTCAACAATCATACCCAAAATCGACTTTTTTACATACGAACGATGTTCTGACACAGTTTAGCAAGAAAAAACGGCATTCTAGGTACGAAAAAGAGGCCGGGATCGGCAGCCTGTAATGACTTGGAATCCTTGGCACGTTCGTTAAAAGCATGAGCCTTGAACGTTATAATTTCGGCTTCTTCGGAATTCGTGTACCTGGGTTAGAGTCCTTTAGGGTTTTTCAATCTTCCTGATTTTTGCCGTGAAATACACAAAACGAGGTAAACGCCGGTCCCGCGCACGATGCGCAACGGTGCACTTCTCCACACCACGCCGACAATTCTTAAGTTTTCTCCTCCAACGGCACCCTTATTCTCGTTTCAAGGAAATTAGCAACTAACGTACCGAGGAATTTCGTTGATATTTGTGAAAGTAGACAAGCCGGAACTACTAAACTAGAAAAGATTTTACCGTGTAACTGAAAATTACACGAGGTGGCGACAAAATTTCCCGGGGAGTTGCGAGGTACGTGAAAATGGACGATAAAACTCACCGTGCTGCACAGTCGATATGGTTCACAATGGCGTGTTTCCTTCGAACTGCCTCGAACTGACGAGTAGGGACTCGCTTCCTCGTCATTCGTCAAATTTAAACCCAGAATAATAGAGCTAAAATGGGATCTGAAGGTCGTTAAAAAAAAAATATGAATTTTTCCGTTCTTATTTTTTAAAATGAGATACTATTTCGTCAATTTTAACAAATTTGTGAAGTCGCTTGACATCTGCCGTAATGAAACCAGGGCCGTGTCATGAAGGATCCTTGCATATATTGTTTTTCAGTTTGTTTTCTCCATAAAAACGTCACAAATGCTTCAAACTATATAGAATATACTCAGTTTTTCTCATTAACAGGAACGTGCGTCTTGTGTTTAAAATTCTTTAGAGAAAAACACGGCAAACAAATTTTTTTTCAAATCAACGTTTTCCTAAATTCTCTTTAAATTCTTGAACCTTTGGTAACTACGGTAATGTTCCTTGTAACCTTCACGATTGTGACGTTCACTGGGAAGATGGCTGCACACCGAGGGTGTAACCATGGTGTAACAAGGTAACAGCGTTACAATATACGTCACTTTTTTGGGTCTTAAGACTCAAAATAGTTAGAACTCAATATTTTAGGACTAATTCACAGTAGTCTTCAGTGGTCAAACTGCACAGCGGACACGTTCTGTAAATGTTACATAACAAAAAGGGAACATTTATACATAACATTGTTACAATTGTGTTCTATAACAATTACAGAACATAAAGGTCACACCGTTATGTAACGCTGTTACTGTGGGGAAACATAACAGTTCTGGAATTTTGTTCTGTAACTGATATAGAACAGAGTGACAGAACTGTTCTGTCACTAGCATATGTCACACGTGTTCCATAAACGAAACATGAAAGTCACACTGTTCTGTAACGCTGTTACTTTGAGGATATGTAACAGTTCTGGATTTTTGTTCCGTAACTGATATAGAACAGAGTGATGGAGCTGTTCTATCACAGAATGTCACACGTGTTCCAAGAACGGAACATGAAGGTATGACTGTTCTACTGCATCGCTGTTACTGCGCAAGGATATGTGACAGTTCTAGAATTTGGTTCTGTAACTAATACAGAACAAAGTGATAGAACGGTTCTGTCCCTAGAATGTCACAAGTGTTACAAGAGCGGAACAAAAGTCACACTGTTCTGTAACGCTATTGCTCTAAGGATATATATGTATATACTATATATTTTGTAATATTTTGGGAATGTAAAAAAATATGATTCTTCAATAGAATAGTCGCATTGCTTCTCTTGTTTTCTTCGTCTCTACTTCGCTGAACTCTTTCCTTTTCTTCTCCTCTTCTTCTCTCCTCCTCCTTACTCTTTTTCCCTCTTAGCTTTCTTCTTTCTCGTTTCCTTCTTCTCATGTTCTCTACTTACCTTTTCCTCTTTTTTCGTGACCCCTTACCTTCTTTCCTCCACTAACCCTCTTTTTCATCCTTCCCTTCTTTGCTAACTTCTCTCCTTCTTTTCTTCCCTTATTCCGTCCTTCTCATCTTCACCTGACTCTCTTCCTATCCAGACTTTCTTCTTCTCTGTCACTCAACTCTTTTCTTCCTTGTGATTTCCTTTGTCCTCCTCTTTTTCTCATTACTCTGTTCTTCTCTTTATTTTTTCTTCTTTCAACTGTTCTCTTTTCTTTCTCTTATTCTTTTCTTTTTTCCTTTCATTCTCCGATAATTCTCTCCTCTTCTTCATTTCTCCTTTGCTCCTTCCCGTTTCCCTCCATCTGTTAACGCTCTTTTACAGTTCTTACCTTTTTCACTTTTCTCATTCTTCTGCTCTCTTCACTTTCTCCTCTCCGCTCTACGCTGTTACTCATCTTTTCTTTTCTTCCCTTCTCCTCTGCTCTTCTTCCTCTCTTCTCTTCTTTTCTCCTACCTCCTCTTCTCGTCCTGCAATTCTTCTTTTCTTTGTTTCTTCTTTTCTTTCGCTCCTTATTCTTATCATCTCTTCTTCTCTTCTTGGCTTCACCCCCCACCCACCCTTTCCTCCGACTCTCTTCTTCCTTTCTTTTCTTCGTCTTCTTCTTCTTCTTCTTCTTCTTCTTCCAACTCTCTTCTGCTTCTTGCACTCTTTCTCTCCTTACTTTATCCTTCTCTTACTTCCT
>WSXT02076100.1:0-12152 GCA_011762715.2 Neuroterus valhalla
AGTTTTCACCATATAAAGATTCCACGTAAAATTTCATATGGAAATCCACAGAAACATTTCGTGATAAATTTCATATAAAATTACACATAAAAACGTTTCATAAGAATTTTATAAGAATTTTAATTGGAAACATTCCATGGAATTTTCATACAGAATTCCACCTGGAAACATTCCGTGTAAATTTCATATAGCATGCTACATGGAAACATGGCATAGGAATTTTTATATATAATCCTAAACTGAAACATTCCATAAGAATTTTATGAGAATTATAAATGAAAACATTCATTGGAAATTTCATAGGGTGTAGGATTTTACATGGGAACGTTTTATTAACAGTTAGTATATAATTTCACCTGAAAGAATTCTATGGAAATTTCATTAAGAATGCCAAGCGGAAATGGTTCCATGGAAATTTTATACGGGTTCAAAATAGAAACAGTCCATGGAAATTTTCTAGAGAATTCCGCATGGAAACATTTCATTCAAATTTTATATAGATCCCCACACAAAGCATTTTATGAAAATTTCATGTATAATTCCTTACTGGGTTACAAGCTTGCGTACTGCGTTGCCAGTTTGCGCAGTAAGTAACAAGCTTGCGTACTGCGTTACCAGTTTGCGCACTGGTTTACAAGTTTGCGTACTGCGTTACCAGTTTGCGCACCAAGCTACAAGCTTGCGTACTGCGTTACAAGTTTGCGCAGTGCGTTACAAGCTTGCGTACTGCGTTACCAGTTTGCGCACTGGTTTACAAGCTTGCGTACTGCGTTACCAGTTTGCGCACCAAGCTACAAGCTTGAGTACTGCGTTACCAGTTCACGCACTAAGTTACAAGCTTGCTTACTTCGTTACCACTTTGAGTACTGGGTTACCACTTTGCGCACTGCGTAACCACGTTGCGCACTGCGTTGAAAGCTTGCGTACTGCGTTACCAGTTTGAGCACTGGTTTACAAGCTTGTTTACTGCGTTACCAGTTTGCGCACCAAGCTACAAGCTTGCGTACTGCGTTACAAGTTTGCGCAGTGCGTTACAAGCTTGCGTACTGCGTTACCAGTTTGCGCACTGGTTTACAAGCTTGCGTACTGCGTTACCAGTTTGCGCACCAAGCTACAAGCTTGAGTACTGCGTTACCAGTTCACGCACTAAGTTACAAGCTTGCTTACTTCGTTACCACTTTGAGTACTGGGTTACCACTTTGCGCACTGCGTAACCACGTTGCGCACTGCGTTGAAAGCTTGCGTACTGCGTTACCAGTTTGAGCACTGGTTTACAAGCTTGTGTACTGCGTTACCAGTTTGCGCACCAAGCTACAAGCTTACGTACTACGTTTCCAGTTTGCGCAGTAAGTTGCAAGCTTGCGTACTGCGTAACCAGTTTGCGCACTGCGTAACCACGTTGCGCACTGCGTTGCAAGCTTGCGTACTGAGTTGCCAGTTTTCGTACTGCGCAGTGCAAACCGACCATTTGCGAATTTGAATCGGATGGCATTGAAGCGGAAGATGGGTGTGCCGCAATTTTAGTCTTATTTTTGTACGCTCTCTCTTTCTATTCACAACATACAGAGAAAACTGATAACGGCCTCACTATCAGTGTATTTTGTCAAGATACCTTTCCAGGGATAACGTACTGTCAGGTTTCCCTTCTTCCTCTACCCCATTTATCCATCTCTTTCTCTTTATTTCTTGGCTCTTGCAAATTCCGCCTCCTCCTCCGCATTCAAGCAGGCCGGGTACATATTTTAGCGGCATCCACTTGGAAAAGCAATGTCGTGTGGAAGAACGGGGATTTAGTGGGAACTCCCGACAGGGAGGCATTCGGGAACCCTGGCGAGTTATTTTAGACTCTCCAAAAAATCCCTCCTCCTCGTCCCTCATACCTTCCCCCGCTCCATCAGTTCCCCTCGCTCTGAAACAGCTGAGAATCTCCTTGCGAAAACCATCACCTCAGGCACTTATGGGGTGTGACAAAATAATGAAGTGTATACAATTTCAAGATTTCTGGATGTTGAAAAAAATTTGTACGGAATAATTTTCAAAAAAAAGACTTTGGAAATTCGCTGAGCAGTAGAGAATAAAAATAACATTATGTATACTTTTTCAAGTACTGGTTTGGAAAGGACAGGCTTGTGGATTGCACCGGATTACGAGAAGATCATTCTGATTTATTTGATTTGCAAGTTAATTAAACCAAATTAATAGTTCCGTATAACAAGTGGGATACTCTGAATAAAAATTGGAACCTCTGATTCTTTTAAATACTTCGACTTAACCGAATGACAAGTAGATTATTCTATAGTAAAAATATTCCAGCCTAAACGAAGTTTGATTTTTTTAGATAGATGTGGATAACTTTGATGACCTTGGGTCATTTCGGATTAAATGTGTTTTGCTCCAGATTACAAGTGTTTTGCTTCGGATTACGAGTGGATTATTTTGGTCTATTTGATATTTAAGTAAATCAAACAGAGTCTTTCTGTATCGCGAATGGAAGAATCTTAATTTACAGTTAATTACCCAGAATTACTTGTATTACTTACAATAACAAGTGGATTAGTCTAGATTACAAGTGGATAAGTCTAGATTTCTTGATTACTTAAAATCACAAGAGGAATACTAAAGATCACGTGGTTAGGATGTGTATCACAGCATGTGTATTATTCTAAATAAACAGTGGATTATCGTAGATTACAAGTGGATTGCCCTGGGTAACAAGTAGATTGCGATGAATATTTGGATAACTCCAAATCACAAGTTGGATACCATGGATTACGTAGTAAACATGTGTATTGTAACATGTGCATAACTCAAATAAACGAATGGATTATCATGGATTACGAGAAGATTACTTTAGTCTTTTTGATTAGTCCAAATGATGAATGGTTATTCCTGTATTACTTGGTTCACGTGTGTACCACAACATGTTTACTGTTTGAAATGACCAGTGGATTACTGCATATTACAAGTGGATTAATCTGGATTACCATTAGATTACGATGGATATTTGGATTTTTCCAAATCGCAAGTGGAAATACATGGTTTCACATGTGTATCACAGCATGGGTGATACTTCGAATAGCCAGTGGATAACCGCAGATTACAAGTGGATTACTCTGAATTTTCGAATAACTTTAATTACAAGTGAATTAGGCTGGATCACATGGTTGATATGTACATGCCATAATAGAAATAACTTTTTATCAACAAGTGGATTATCTCAGATTACAAGTTGATTACACTGTATTTTTGCATAGAACGCTTGGTTTGTTGTGTATAAAAACATGTGATTTAACTAAATAACCAGTAAATTACCGTAGATTAGAAGTGGATTACTCTGAAATTTCGAAATACTTCGAATTACAAGAGAATTAGGCAGGATAACTTGGTTAACACGTAGAACACAACAGGTGTCATATTACAAATAACCAGTAGATTACCATAGATTACAAGTGGTTTACTCTGAATTACACGTGGATTACTCTGATTTTGAGATTACTTAAATTACAAGCGTATCAGGGTGGATAACATGGTTGATACGTGTATCACAACATGGGTGTTACTTAAATTAGAAAGTGGATCATTCTGTTTTACAAGTGGATTACTACAGATCTTCGCATTTCTTCGAATCATAAGCGGATTACGTGGTTAACATGTGTAACACATCATGTGCATTATCTCAAATAACCAGTGGATTACCATAGATTACAAGTGGATCACACATTATGTTTACTGAAACATGTGTAAAAATCAAATAAACGAGTGGATTATCATGGATTACCAGATGATCACTCTGGGTTTTAAGGTTACTCCGAATAAGAAATAGATGAGCGTGTATCACTACAAATAAAATTTGGATTATCGTAGATTACAAGTGGATTACTCTGAATTCTCAGATAACTTCGAATCACAAATAAATCACCCTGGATCTCTTGGATCCCATGTGTTTCCCAACATGTGTATTGGCATAATTACCAAGTGGATTATCTCAGATTACATGTGGATTACGCTGGATTTTTGTAATACTTTGAATCCTAAGTAACATGTGTTTTACAACAGGTGTTTGGAACTAAATAACCAGTGAATCACCGTAGATTACAAGTGGATTGACTTGGATTTCTGGAAAACTGCGAATCACGAGTAAATAAGTGTGGATAACTTGAGCTTTATTTGTATCACAACATGAATATAATTCTAATTTACAAGTGAATTGCTCTGGATTGCAAGTGAATTACTATGGATCTTTATATAACTTCAAACCACGAGTGGATTACCATGGATAACTCGTTCAATATGTGTATTACCACATGAGTGGTATTCTTCACAAACAATGGATTACAAGTGGATTACCCTGGATTTCCGTTTTACTTTGAATCCAAAGTGTACGAGTCTGAAAATATTTGTAAACATGTGTATCGCAGCATGTGTATCACTCTATATAATCAGTGGATTACCGTGGGTTACAAGTGGATTACTTTGGATTTTTTTATTGCTCCGAATCACAAGTGAATAAGGATGGATCGCTTAGTTAATATGTGTATCACAACATTCGTATATCTCTATCTAACAAGTGGATAACAGTGGATTAATTACGTGTCAGTATGGGTCTTAAGATTACTATGTATTACTTCTTTAATATTTGTGAAAACATTGGTATTACTATAATTCACAAGTGGATTATCTTAAATTACAAGTTTTTTCTGGATATAGGATTACTCCAAATCCCAGTTACTATATATCATAGATGGACGATCACAGATTACAAGGATTGAAGATTTATTGAATTTAGAATGATTGGGATTGCCCTTAATTATAAGTGAATGATCAGGTTTACATGTGTTTTTTACAAAATCGACCAGATTGCGAGTGGATTACTACCCACTACACGTCAATTACTTAGGCTCAAAAGTGAATAACTTAAATATAATTGGATTACAAGGGTGATTCTAAATTACAAAAAAATCTTGTGTAATGGAAGTGGATAAGGCTAGATTTCTGGATTTCCTTGGAACGAAAATTTGGGTCATCCAGGATGACTTTGATGACTCCATTTTGCACTGTATTTCTACAGTTCATAGGAAATACAAATGAATTACCCAGAATTCCTGGGATAGCTCTTGAGTTAAAGTAAATTTATTCGAAATACAAGTGGATTATGGTATTATTCTGGATTGTTACACTCAATTTCTTTGGATGGCAAGTGGATAACAAGTGGATTACGCACGGTTCAATTACTTTATATTACAACTGGGTTGCATCGAAACATTGTTATTACCCTGAATTACTCTATATTACAAGTGGATGAGTTTGATTTCAAGTTAATTACAAGAATGACTGCAAATAAGAAGTGGATTATTTAATACTGCAAGTCTATTATGCTAAATTTCTAGATTTTATCAAAACTCTATAATGGATTAGCCTGGATTGCTCTGAATAATCCATTTCGTATGGATTACAAGTGGAACCGTGGATTCCTTGTTAAATATATGTATGGCTCCAGATTTCTGCGGTTTATAAGGAATGAATTTGGATTATTTGGAATGCGTGGGGTTTCCTAGTCACAGCTAATATTTGTTGGATTAAAAGTGGATTACGGTTGTATTTTGGGCAACCCGAATCACAGTTGTATTACTGTGGTTTTCCTATTTCAGGAGTTGATTTTTTTATTGACGAATGTATCACATTTAATGACTCCAGGTCACAAGTGGATCACACTGTAATAATAGTGAATTGCGCAGGATTCGATTACTTCGTATAGCAATTGGGTTGTATAGGAGTGTGATTATAACCCTGAATTATTTTTTATCGTAGATGTTAAGTGGATACCTTAAATGTGGAGTAGATTATTCTGAATTACTTGGATTGCCATTTTCGATAATCGAAGCGTCTAGCGGATTGCAAAATTTGTTTCCCCCACCCTCGAAATTCGTAAGGAAAAGGGGATAACTGAAGAAATTATTTATAAATAAACAATTAAAAGGTGAGAACAAATGACGGAACCTTTTTAAATTTTATGCTGATATCCTCAGAATATTACTGTCGGAAACGTCAGCACCTGATGCGCACTTTATGCCAAAACGTCATGTTGTCTTCAACACTGTGTGTATTTATATGTTATCTGAGATTGTCTCGTGTCTGCCTGCGTTTCAAGATTTAAACGCCCACGATTTCTGTGCCAATACTTTGCTCGAAATGCAAAATATGGACGACTTAAAATTTCTGAAACATGAAATACCCGACACTGAAGAACTTTTGAAGGAGAAAAAGTTTGAAAGCGAAAATTCCCGAAATTATAATATGCCAAAATATAAAAATTTGTAATTTGGAAATTCGTGCATCAATCAATTCTCGAAAGTATCCGAATTTTTATGGAATTTCACCATTAAAAATACAGTAATGGAATATTTGAAACAATGATAATATTTGATTATAATTAAATTTATCTTATGGGAATGGAAAATTGAATTCCAAGGAGCAAGAATGCCTACAATGATTGTCTCCTCCATATTTCGGGGAGAAAACACTCTAGCGGAGGTTGAGAAAATTTTACAGTAGGAGGGTTGGAGGAACGGTAAAACTCTGGGGTCAGTAAGTGGGGGCAGTCCGTCTCGGAAATCTATCCCCTCCACTACGACAGATTCTTGGCTCGCCGTGTTCTTACGTCCAGCATGCTTCGGCATTGGGATCGTGTGGTTAGTGGAGGGGATGGACTTCTCGTTACGTCCAGTCGTCCAGCGTGCTTCGGCAACGGGATCGTGCAGTTAGTGGAGGGAATCGCTTTCTCGTTACGTCCAGTCGTCCAGCGTGCTTCGGCAACGGGATCGTGCAGTTAGTGGAGGGGATGGACTTCTCGTTACGTCCAGCCATCCAGCGTGTTTTGGCAGTAGGATCGTGTGGTTAGTGGAGGGGATCGCTTTCTCGTCACGTCCAGTCGTCCAGCGTGCTTCGGCAGTTGGATCGTGCAGTTAGTGGAGGGGATCGCTTTCTCGTTACGTCCAGTCGTAAAGCGTGCTTCGGCAGTGGGATCGTGCAGTTAGTGGAGGGGATGGATTTCTTGTTACGTCCAGCTCGTTACGTCTAGTTGTCCAGCGTGCTTCAGCAGTGGGATCGTGCGATAAGTGAGGAGACTGATTGCTCGTTGAGTTGAGCGTGTTCTATCAATAAGATCTGTTGACTAGTGGAGGGGATGGATTCCTCGTTTCGCCCAGATGTCCAGCGTGCTTCGGCAGTGGGATCGTGCAGTTAGTGGAGGGGATGGACTTCTCGTTACGTCCAGCCATCCAGCGTGTTTTGGCAGTAGGATCGTGTGGTTAGTGGAGGGGATCGCTTTCTCGTCACGTCCAGTCGTCCAGCGTGCTTTCGCAGTAGGATCGTGTGGTGAGTGGAGGGGATAGCTTTCTCGTTACGTCTAGTTGTCCAGCGTGCTTCAGCAGTGGGATCGTGTGATAAGTGAGGAGACTGATTTCTCGTTGAGTTCAGCGTGTTCTATCAGTAAGATCTGTTGAATAGTGGAGAGGATGGATTGCTCGCTTCGCCCAGATGTCCAGCGTGCTTCGGCAGTGGGATCGTGCAGTTAGTGGAGAAGATGGACTTCTCGGTACGTCCAGCCATCCAGCGTGTTTTGGCAGTAGGATCGTGTGGTTAGTGGAGGGGATCGCTTTCATGTTACTTCCAGTCGTCCAGCGTGTTTCGGTAGTTGGATCGTGCAGTTAGTGGAGGGGATTGCTTTCTCGTTACGTCCAGTCGTAAAGCGTGCTTCGGCAGTGGGATCGTGCAGTTAGTGGAGGGGATGGATTTCTTGTGATATCCAGCCGGCCAGCGTGCTTTCGCAGTAGGATCGTGTGGTGAGTGGAGGAGATCGCTTTCTCGTTACGTCTAGTCGTCCAGCGTGCTTCATCAGTGGGATCGTGTGGTAAGTGGTGAGACTGATTTCTCGTTGAGTTCAGCATGTTCTATCAGTAGGATCTGTTGAATAGTGGAGGGGATGGATTGCTCGCTGCGCCCAGATGTTCAGCGTGCTTCGGCAGTGGGACCGTGATGGAAGTGGAGGGGATTGATTTCTTGTTACTTTCAGCGTGTTTTGTCAGTAGGATCTTGTGAATAGTGGAGGGGATGAAATCCTTGCTGCGTCCAGTCGTTCAGCGTGTTTCGGCAGTGGGATCCATTGATAAGTACACTAATAGGTAGTTGGCACTGTCAGCGCCACCATGCTACGGTAGTGGCCACGCTTCACTAACGTCCATTCGGCGCGCCAAAAGAGGACAGTGGAGGGCGAAACAGAGGTTTGATAGGCGCGCTCTCAGTTTGGGCGCACTGCAGATACTTATGAAGGTGCTGCTAGTATGCTTACGTGCTTGCTCAACACGCAAAGATGCGCAGCTACTGCGCCTTTTCGAGTACACTTATTGTGTACGAGGTGGGCATGTTTGCTACAGTGCAGGCGCATTGGCTGTGCCAATCTCCTTAGTAGGATGGTTAGTAGAGTGGATAGCTTTCTCGTTACGTCCAGTCGTTCAGCGTGCTTCGGGAGTGTGATAGTGTGGTCAGTGGAGGGGATGGATTCCTCGATGCGCCTAGATGTCTAGCGTGCTTCGGCACTGGGATCGTTCGTAAGTGGAGGGGACTGATTTCTCTTTACGTTCAGCGTATTCTGTTAGTGGGATTTTGTGGATAGTGTAGGGGATGGATTCCTCGCTGCGTCCAGTCGTCGGGCGTGTTTCGGCAGTGGAATCGTGTGGTCTGTGGAGGGGATTGATTTCTCCTTGCATTTAGCGTGTTGTCAGTAGGATCTTGTGGTTAGTGCAGGGGATGGATTCCTCGCTGCTCCCAGATGTCCAGCGTGCTACGGCAGTGGGATCGTGTGATGAGTGGAGGAGATTAATCTTTTCGTTACTTTCAGCATGTTCTGCCAGTGGGATCTTGTGGTTAGTGGAGGAGATGGATTCCTCGTTGCGCCCAGATGTCCATCGTGCTTCGGCAGTGGGATCGTATGGTAAGTGGAGGGATTGATTTCTCATTGCGTTCAGCGTGTTCTATCAGAAGGATCTTGTGGTTAGAGGAGGGGATGGACTGCTCGCTGCGTCCAGTCGTCCAGCGTGTTTCGACGGTGGGACCGATTGGTCAGTGGAGGGGATTGATGTTTCGTTGCGTAAGTCATCTCCCGGTAGTAGGATTGCGTGTTCAGTAGAGAGAATGGATTCCTCGCTGCGTCCATTTGTCCAGCGCGCTTTGGCAGTGGGATCGTGTGGGTAGTGGAGGGGATGGATTTCTCGTTACGTTCAGCGTGTTCTGGCAGAAGGATCGTGTGGTAGGTGGAGGGGATTGATTCCTCGTTACGTTCGGCGTGTTCTATCAGAAGGATTTTGTGGTTAGTGAAGGCGATGGATTCCTCGCTGCGCCCAGATGTCCAGCGTGCTTCGGCAATGGGATCGTGTGGCAAGTGGAGGGGATGAATTTCTCGTTATGTTAAGTTCTTTCCTGGTATTAGGACTGTGTGGTGGTGGAGGGGATGGATCCCTCGTTGCGTCCAGTCATCCAGCATGTTTCGGCAGTGGGATCGATTGGTTAGTAGAGAGGAATGATTTCTCGTTGGGTAAGTCGTACTTCGGCAATAGGATTGTGTGGTAAGTAGATGAGATGGATTCGTGTTTCGGCAGTGGGATCGATTTGTCAGTAGAGGTGATTGATTTCTCATTGCGTAAGTCATGCTTCGGCAGTAGGATTGTGCGGTTAGTAGAGGGGATGGATTTCTCTGTTCCTTAGGCGCCTCTGACTAAAGATTGGAGTATTTAACTCAAAGATTATTCGGTTGATTCAGAAATTTATCTCTTCAGTTGGATTAATTTTCTTGTCCATTATTCCAATAAACTATTTGGTAGAATTTTTTTATTGTTCGTAGAAAATGAATCTTTTTGGTTGAAAGTTCCTAAATCGATTGAAAATTTTATAATTCTGTTTGGGAGTCATTCTAATTGTTCGCAATATTAACTGTTTGTTAAGAATTTGTCTTTTCGTGTTGAAAATTTTTTTTCCTAAGAAGTTTATCTTTTTGGTGTTGAATTCAACTTTCTCGTCAAATAACCGTCTTTCATGAAAAATAACTCTTCTCCCATGAAAACTTGTCTCCTTTGGGTTGAGATTAATTTTTTTGTTAAAAAATTATATTATTAGTAGGTAATCCATATATTTAACTGAAATTTTTTTATGGAAGAGAATTATTACAAGGACACTGCTGTACAAACCAAGCGCGCAGTTACCTAGCGGTCAACTTTGTCAGTGAGTGTCGCGTGTGTTTCGCTCATGTTTGATAATTTTAATAGAGTCACAGTGTACTTTTTGCAAGTTGCAACTGTTATGTCAATTAGTTACTTTCAAAATAACTTACCCATCACTGGATTTAACACTTTTTGGCCGTGATTCCAAACTTGAGGATAATGCGCTTTGTTCGGAATGTGAATAGGAAGGAATATACACATGACTTTGAATATGGAATGGAAAAGTACATACAGATTTGTAATGTACTTGCTACCTAATTTTCCCCAGTATTGTAGAATTAACCCTGGGCTCTGCTTAAGGTCATTAATTCCAGCTTTTGCAAACCATAGCTATAATTTATTCTCCAGTTACCTGGCTGCTTTCACTTTAACAAGTAACTATAATTTAACTGGTTCTCCCCACTTCTCAATTTCCTGAGTTTATTATTAAACATTAGCGGGTTTCAAAGCTTCGTACTTTTTCACTTTTTTAATACTTTTCAGTCAAGAATTATTTTTTCGACTTGTTTTTAGTGGAATTATTATGAAAATTGATCGCAGAGAGAACGCGCGTCGGAAGTGAAACTTTGTCAACAAGAGAATAATGCAAACTACTCTGCTGGATGATTAAACTTCTTCTAGTTATGGAGCTGCCCTACTATTTGTCGATGTGAATTCATTTGACAGAATGAGCGTGTAAAAAACACATCCGTCTGGAGTGAAATTACAGCAACGACTAAAGAGTGCAAACTTCACCTCTTATCTACATTTTCCACTCCTACTATTCTTCCATCTACAAGTTTTACTTCCACTTTTGTGTCCCACGAAAATAGAACACGTGCTTGAGACAACATGCAAGTTGGAAGTGAAACTTTTCGATGAAAGAATAAGGAAAGACAAGAAAATGTAAATCGTAGGTGAAGTTTCAATGATCCCTATTATCTATATTTTCCTCTCCTCTTATTCTTCCAACTACAGGTTTTACTTGCAGCATGCAAGCTGGAAGTGAAACTTATAGACGAAAGAATAGGGAAAGACAAGAAAATGTAAATCGTGGTTGAAGTTTCGATGATCCCTCTCATTTACATTTTCCTCTCCTACTATTCTTCTAACTACAAGTTTTACTTGCAGCACACAAGTTGGAAGTGAAACTTATTGACGAAAAAATAGGAGAAGACAAGAAAATGTTAATCGTGGGTGAAGTTTCAATGATCCCTCTTATTTACATTTTCCTCTCCTACTATTTTTCTAACTACAAGTTTTACTTGCAGCACACAAGTTGAAAGTGAAACTTATGGACGAAAGAATAGGGGAAGACAAGAATATGTAAATGTTAGGTGAAGTTCCAATTATCTTGTTGTTGCTGAAGTTTCACTTTAGACGTGCTTGTTCTCACTCTCTTACTTTTTCCGTAAATTATAAAAATTTTGACGAATTGGAGGGCGGCATTCTAACGAAAAGCGGTGAAATAATTTAGCACAGTGGTTTTAGGATTCGGTTGTCACGTCGTTTCTGCAGTGTCACTGCAGATGCACGTGTTTTCCACACATTTTTTATTAGAAATCTGATCTCTTTGGTTGAGAATTTAACTAATTTTCAAATTGATAGTCATCCAGTAGACTCTCAGTGGCGTGATTGGTTAACGCTTTCCTCTTGTTTGGTGTCCTTCTTGGTTCACATTCAGAGGTGTGTTAAGCTGGCGTAACCACATCTTCAAATCAAATTGAGACCTATGCCATAATTAAGGGCTCATTTAAGGCTAATTTAATGCCCTATTGCCAAATTTAATGCTCGGTTATTTTTTTAAAAAACCGTGGGTTCCGCTAGCTTAACGTTAAGCTAGCGTAACCACCTCGTAAAAATAACATTGAACAAGCACGGACCTAGGCCATAATTAAAGGC
>WSXT02076133.1:0-12151 GCA_011762715.2 Neuroterus valhalla
CAGACAGACACCTTCGTAAAAACCATTTTTTCTGACTCAGGGGGTCTCAAAACGTGGAGATTTCATCAATTCCGCGAGAGTCAATTTTCACATAAAACCAATACCTTCTCATTCAGAATGAGAATGTAAAAATAAAACGGCTCTGTAAAGGAATCAATTTAAAAATCTATCCAAAATGTATTTTCTTTCTTATTTGAAAAACATTTCTCGTTCAAAAATTATTCATCTCGTTAAGAGCTGATATTTCTGGTTTAGAATTTTCCTCTGACTGAAAACTAACTTTCTTGTTTAAAATGCATCGGTTTGTTTAAAATTGATATCTTTTGATCAAGGATTCAACTATTTCCTCAACAGTTTAACATTATGGTTGAAAATTAAATTTTTGATTAGGATGTGATTTTTGTTAAAGAAAACTCATCTTTTTAACTCCTATGATACTCCTGTGATTTGGTTCAAAAATCCAACTCTTTCTTCTTCGGCTTGAAAATCGATTCTTTTTGGTAAAACTTTCATTATTTTCCAGTTTACAATGCAACTGTTAAGTTGAAAAATAATATGATTTAGTTGAGCATGACTATTACGTTAAAAATGTTTTCTTTTCCTTCGATTAGAACCTATCCTTATACGAATCGAGAATTTAACTATTCCAACCACGGTGTAATATTTATCTCCATTTTGTTCACGATGCATATTTTATCTAAAGGATTTTTTTTTGCTGCAGAAATAATCTTCTTTGGAAATCTCTCTTCATCTTTTCGGATGGAGAAATTGTTGGATGAAATTTGAACAACTGTTTTGAGATGATTGTTTTTTTCTGATTGGCATATATTCCATATGAAATTATCAAATAGTGATTAGTTACGACATTTTTCCCTGAGCATCACCAGCATAAACATACAGCTACTTAAAGCGGCATTCCGGCACACGTATCAACAGCCGGGTCGGACAAATTTTGTATTCCAAAAATTGCATTTTTTTCAAAATTGTAACATCTCTCTTGACAAAATCCTTAAAATTATTATTCTATTCTCTAAATGAACTTGGAAATAAGAAAGAAGGTAATATCTGAAAACCCTTATAATTAGGCACGTACACCGGAACTCCGATTAAGCTTCTCCCTGTTATTTCTCTTCCGAAAATCTTGATCGCAGAAAGAGAGGTCCATAGTTAACAGTTACGCACACACAACGCGAACTGTTCAAAGTAGCGCGCGAATATTTGCCATCCATTTTCTAATAGACGTGGGAAACTATCTTCACATCAATCAGTCTTCATGAGTAGGAATGGTTCATCCTTCATGAGAGTTTTTGAGTTTCCGAATCGAACAAGTACTGTATTTGTTTCTTCACGTTGCACTGCGTCCCAGCTCTTCATACCTCCAAGTAGGTTGATTCTTTCCCAAAGAACACAAGCATCCAAAACATCACCAACATTTTGCAGCTCTACGAATGGTTCAATCAACTATCGGTCGTATTGATTTTTTTCAAAAAAATAAATATATTGATACTCATGTACAATCTCATTTTAACTTATCAATCTTCGGATGCTCCTCATTGTTCTAAAGTATAAAATATTGCTTGCGATTCCAGGAGCCAATCGCCCCGAGAACGGAATCCTATTAGACTCGATTTGAATGGTAGAGGGTAATCCAATGGGACTCCAAAGATCGATAAGCCGCAGAGGATTCGCTGCGTGTTTGCAGTATGTAAATAAAAGCTGTCAAGTTGTCGGTTTGAGAGACAGAGCGCGTACCAAGCAGGTACAAATAGTCATGTCGACAAGAAAACGCTGAGAACAGTAGACACAGCTAATTTATCTATTATCGCTTTATACTTCAGAGAGATTCAGTTGAAGGGATTTATAATTTACCTACACACATATATTCTATTATGGACAATGATATTCTGAGCATGCCGTGATCGCAGCTTGAACACCTCCAGTAATCTGATTCTAATCTATTCTAGTTTATAATAATAAATCGAGTGCCAATCATTCGAAATATGTGGAGCTTAAGTCAAGAAATAGCAAAGACTGGCTTAAGACGGATTCCTATGATCCGTCTTCTATCTGAACAAACGAAATTGTTTTGTTGACGTTAGGAGTTAGCTTTGTTATCTTAACCTAATTCTTCTGTAAGATCAACTGAATTTTTTGTTGATCCAACACGATTTGTTGGTCAATCGTACCAAATCGTTGTGCAGGTTCGATCGAATGATATTGCATTCAGCAATATAGATATATAAAAGCAGACGAAAATTTAGACTTGTCTGGGAATAGATCGATGTTTGCGACAGATTCCGTAAATATTAGGTCATATCATAGCACCTAAGGTATTCGTCAATTCTTTCATAGTTCAACTTCCAGATAGTGTACATTTTCGTCTGCTCTAACGAATATCTGCTTCTCTCACGGTTCGTCCTAATAGATCTGTGTTGTTTTTTCTAATAACGTGATTCGAGGAGAAATTTTGATGTTGCATAAGGTTTTAATGTTTAATCTCAGATTTATCGTCAACATAAAATTTCGAACAAGAACGCTAATAGGTTAGTATTTTTACTACAACGTGATGATCATTGATGGGCATCAGCTGATGTAAAAAACCACACATCTAACTATTTCCATAAGATATTCTCAGCTATCTTAGCTATAAACCTATCGGAAGCATTATTGTTCACTCATATTATTATAATATTATTTTTACCTAAGACGAAATAAAATTTATCCCTGATTGCAGTTTCCACTTACAGTATATAATGTTTGCCATATTGAGAAAGAATGTTCTCGCCTTTTCTGCAAGAGTGCACCAGCGTTGCCACGTATCTGGTTAATCCGACCAACAGTATTATTGACTGAGAAAAACTTTTTTAGGATAGCGAACATAATTCAAAAACATGATTTTGTTTTCACATCAGAATATTGATGTGGTATCGACGTAAATTTCGCGATGACAACAAAAACAGCTCAATATAAGTTTTGTTGCAATTGATAATTTTGTCCCCAGTATAAGATTAGAAGTAACGAATGATGAACTTTTAAAGCTCTTCCCAGAATGTGTCCAGGGAATCGTTAGAATTTATATCGGTTGTTGAAATATCATGCCAATTTCGGAACAAGACAAACATTATTTGGACGATTTTTGAGTCTACGATGCATGACTTTCAACCTTTCACCATGATTTTTGTTGATATTGTTAGATGTTGAATTTTAAAAATGAAAATAATCATGAATCAGAAATTGAGTCGAATTGGCTTGGCTATCAACAATTTTTATCGTTTCAAACAGATTTCGAAAAAAGTCCATATTATGTTCTTCCTACGCTAGATCATTAATTTCTAGGGCTTTGTAGCCCCAGGTTCCAAAAATCATTTATGAAGCATGAACCTAATATTAAACATAACTTACTTAATTCCTTTTGTAAAATTAATCCACGACAATTTGGGGCAAATTGCTCTTATGTATTCAATTTATTTTTGCGAACGGAGAAGTTTAATGGATAACAAATATTCGTACATATCTTTCTTTTTAGAGTCTTCCGAACGGTTATTATGAATGTGACTTGAAGAGATTATTATTCTCATTGCACTTTATATCAAAAATGAGCTTCCGATTGTTCAATTTGTTTATAATAATGAAGCCGTTATTTTGTTCAAGGAATTCTTCATGATTGTAAAACTTGACAATTTTCAACAAAAAAATATAGACTTTCATCTTAATAAAGACGTCTTGATTTGGGGTAGGAAACATAATTCCTAACAGAAAAATGGAGCCTCTGAAGTTACACATATATGGGACATTCTTCTACAAATTGAATAGAGAATTGTCCGACCCATTCTTGAGTGAGCTAACACTTTTTTTACGGGTTCTCTATCGAAAAAGAGAAGATACTTATTTGAGGATTTTTTTCATTTTGCAATTTTTTGAGAAATAGGAAGGGTTATAAAATTGAGAATTTGAGTAAAGACTATTTTTAAAAAATGCATAACTCCTGTTCGATTTGTGCTAGAGATCTCCTTTTTTTCATTCGAAAAGTAAAAAAACAAACCTAAATAGAAGAGTCATCCCAAAAATACTATTAAAATTAAAATTTTTATAAACAATTAAAATTTGAAAATGGATTTTCTACTAGTTTGACCCCCATGAATTAGGTTCTAAGTATTTTTATCGTGATCCACGTCAATTTTTCAATCGAAAACGGTTTTTTTTCAAAATGGTGAAATTATTATTACTATGGCAAAAAATGTAATGTATCTAGCGGTGTCGAGCGCGGCACCTCACACCGGCGCGGCGCGCGTATCACACTGCATGGCCGAGTTTCTTCTTTGATATCGTTTTTCTCTTAAATATGGATGAAAAGTATATATTTTCAATTAGATAATCTTATTTCTTAGACATGATAACTTTAATAAAAATTCAAGAAATAAATCATCAATAAAAAGGAAAAGAAAAACATCATTATTGAAAATGTAGATTACCTTATTAGGATTATTATACAGATTTCCTAATCAAGAGAGACGCGTCTGTTAGAATACAGTTGAAATATCAAACTGAGAGTCTATCCATAAAGACATATTCATAAGATAATACATTTTTGGAAGAGAAGAGACGAAGTCTCTAGAAGGTAGTTAAAATTTCTACAGGGTAGATGAATTCTCAACCTAGTAAGGTAAATCGTAAACAAAAAAGTTAATTTTCAATCTTGAAATTTAAATTTTCTACCAGAAGAGATGAAAATTTCCAATCCAGAAGTACAACTCGAATCCAGAATCATGAAACATTTACAAAACAGTGTTAAATGATTAACAAAAAAGGCAATTATAAAAAAACCGATCCAATCCAAATGGACAACTCTTCTATCCAAGAAGACGAGTGTTGCATTTTCAACCTGAAAAGTTAAACGCTCAACAGAAAAGTTAATTTTTAACGTTAGAATATAAATTTTCTACCAGAAAAGATGAATATTCCCAATCGAGAAGGACAAGTTACATCCAGAAGGATGAAATATTAACAAAACAGCATTGAATTATTAACAAAAAAAGTTATAATAAAGAAAACTAATCAAATCCAAATGGACAAATCGTCTATCCAAGTATGTGTTATTTTATGAATCTGTCTTCATGGATTGACTTTCAGTCTGATATTCAAACTGTATTCTAACAAACTCGTCTCTCTTGATTAAGAAATCTATATAATAATCCTAAGAATCCTAATAGAGTAATCTAAATTTTCAATAATGATGTTTTTCCTTTCCTTTTTATTATTTATTTATTTCTTGAATTTTCAATAAAGTTATCTTGTCTAAGAAATAAGATTATCTAATTGAAAATATATACTCATCATTCATATTTAAGAGAAAAACGATATCAAAGAAGAAACTCGGCCGGTCATTGTGATACGCGCGCCGCGCCGGTGTGAGGTACCGCGCTCGACACCGCTGGATGCATTAAATTTTTCCCGATAGTAATAATAACTTCACCATAAAATAAAAGGTTTTTGATCGGAAATTTGACGTAAGATACGATGAAAATACTGAGAACCTTATTCATGGAGGTAAAACTAGTTGAAAATCAATTAAAAAATTTGAATTGTTTATAACAATTTTAATTTGTTGATAGTATTTTCGATTGATGATTTTTCAATAAAGCTCGTTCTTTTACCTTTCAAATGAAAAAAGGAAAATGTCTCTAGCCCAAATAGAACAGGAGTTATGCTTTTTTAAAAATAGTCTTCACTCAAATGAGCAGGAAGAAACCGGAATTTTGCGCAGAAATTCCAGAATTTCTCCTCTTATCTACCCCATTCATTAGCAGAAAATGACTATTATCTAGAGTATTTGTTTATACTCTCTCCCTGTCACGGGTTTTGAGAGTCTTGGCTTAGCCTTCTCTATATTCCTTTTGCACACCTCGCCACTAACTCAGGGGTGAGGAAGACCTACAGTTTACGGTGGGTTCCGAACCACCAAGAGCAACAGCTACTTAATACTTGGAGAACTTAAAGAACTCTAGAGGTACCGGGCTCACGACTCTCCGTGGCCCGCCGAAGTTCTTCCAGAGTGCGAGGCGGGAATCGAACCCACAACCAGACAGTAGCATGGGTCCAAAACTCATGCCTTAGCCCCCACGACCAACTGACCACTCAAAATGACTATTATCATGATTGTAGAACTCTTGTGTGTATATCAAGCTTCTCTGAGGAGAATCCACCTCATTTTCTCGATTTTGTCCTTTTTTATACGAAGCGTAATATTATTAGTATGATTATTAAAAACTTGTATCAAATCATTCTGATGAGAAAAGCCTCCTTAAAACAAGCAGCTCTACAATTTAATTCATGAATACAAACACAAATTGCATTAGCCTACGTGAACATTTGTTTTTTAAATTTATTGCATGATAGAACCTGTCATCGGCGCAATGAAAATACCTTATGAAGTTCTGAATAGTTAACTCAACTTTCGTCGTATGATTTTCATTGCAGAAGGAAGTTAACATCAACTATCAATAAGAGCCCGTTGAACGCTAATAGAATATGAAACGCGTTAGCGACTTTATAGCTCTTCATAATATCACTTTACGCGAAGGAACATAAATTGAATGTATGCCATCAAAGATAGGTTAGACAAATATCAGGTTAATATTATTTCTTTCGTGATCATTTGCGTGTCAACACTTGGTAAGCGAAACAATTTGAAGGGGTCACAGAGGATCTTTCCGATAAATTTATCATTCAACCGATAAAATTGGAGTTTTAACAATTTCTCCTATTTGCGAATTGACCTAATTATTTTGTATTATCTGTCAATCACTGACGAAAATGGGAGTGACATGTCAAGCGAGCGTGTCACTATTTTTCAAACACATTGATTGATGACTTATTCGAAAAATGAAAATAACCTTAACATCAGTTCTAATCATAAAAATGAACCTTCTGAGAATATATATGTCTGGAAAAACATGCAGTTCATTAAGGCTTCCCATTCGATCACCGAAATTAAGGATCATTTTTACCATCATATGCTGTTCGTTTAAAAGTTTCCGAAATGTCTGAGTATTTTGTTTGTGCCTCCGTGTTAACAATAACCCAGCTATTTATACCTCTTAGCCTGATGATTCTCTCCTTAGGATCGCAAGGGCCTTACATATCATCCAAAAATTCTTATATATCATCCATTATATCAATAATGTCACTAATTACGTAAGCGAAGCATGCCATTATCCTCTGAAAGTTTCGCAGATTTCCGAAAATTGCGAAAACTTCCATAAGTCTCCATAAATTTCCGAAATTTCTAAACCTCCCTTAACAATTCCATCCATCTCTGAAAATTTCTACAGGTCCAGCAGTTGAAGCATGCTCTACAATGGTGCATCATACTTCACTTGCCATAAGAATCTTTTTCATGTCTACATTCAAATTTTTGATGACTCACGACAAATGGCGTTTAACCGACTGTTGCAGTGTACGCCTTATTTCTCAAAAATGTCCGAAGTTTCCGAAGGTTCCGAACATTTGCATAAATTTCCTAATTTTTCCATTACTTTTTCAAACATTGCGTATATTTTTCTAACTCAACCTTAGTCTATAAAAGTTTTTATGGATTTTCGAAGCTTTACACAATGAACAAAGAACTTCACACGAACATGGTTATACCAACTTCTTCTTCTGTTTGTGATTGTATCCATTGTTTCACTGGATCGAAAGCATGAACTAGAGTCATATGCACGAACCACATGATGCCATGTGGTCGATGAAGAACATTAAAATATAAATTGCGCTTTCACGGAACAATAATCTTGAAGAGTAAAGTGAATCAATACTATCAAATACATGTGAGACAGAAAAATAAGTAATATACGATATTAATATTGGAAGTATAAATAGCAAGAGTAGCACACTTTGATTAACTATAAGAGCCGATTGATTTATTGATTTATTTATCGCAAACGATGTTGATATAGGTTGCTAAAGTAAAAGATGTTCAATTTTTCTTGACCCTTCAGGAATAATTCAATAGTATTACCTCTCAACTTATCACAATCTAAACTGCCATAGATATACTTCAATTTTTAACAAGCACCTAGAACTTCATTCAGTTAGCTGTCTTCTTAAGGGGAAACTCAACAGTAATCCAAAGCTTCTTTCTGATGCTAGGGACACTTTCAAATTCCACGTCTTCTCATAAATTTTTAAATATTTTTTCAGGTCCAGCTCGTTGAATTTACCAAGTTTCAGCTAGGAGTTTTGGATTAAAGTTTAAAAAATAAATTAAACTTTGCACATGTTCAGCAACATTCATGATATTTGTGAATAAAAATGACGAAATCATTTTCAGAATAGGTCTTTTGATATAAAGAGTGCATGTGACTCCCAGGAAGTGTACCTTAACTATTTTATTATCAGAGAGATTGGTTGAAACATACAGATGATAATAAAAGCACTGGTGTTCGTGATTTTTATCATGATTGATAATAATTCAAAGCAGCACTTCTTATTCAATGTCTTTTCATGAGACCTATCTATGTTTTATGCATTATTTTATTGCTCATTGCTAATTGTCGATAATTTCAATTTTCAAAGAGGCAGGAAAATTAGAAAATGCGAGATTTTCTAACCACATAGTTGACTTGAAATTCATAGTAAAACTTTTATGTTTTTCGACTGGGGTATCGGTATTATTTTTTTGTTAGTAAAATTGCAATTTTCAGTCTACTAAACCTGCAATCTAAAAACTGAAGTTCGGTTCCCAAAGTCATTTCATAAACACAAAAAAATTTTTTTTTTTTTTTGTTGAGGATACAAATGTGCTTGAGGTGCAATCATATTTTCGAGATGAAAATTCGTCTGACATGTACAAAAATGGTAATTCCCCGCTTGGAAATTCAAAATTTTTAGGGATAATCCAACTATTGCTCCAAGAATGTGTGTTTTTTTAGTTATCTGTCTGTCTCTTTCCAAAACTGATGAATGGCCCTAGGGCTGAGGATTTTATGAAAAATGTCATTTTTGTTGAGCGGAAATGCAACTGTTTGGTTGATTATATCAATTAGTCATGAGTGTTATTTTCGGAACGCTTCTCAAATTTGTTGTTTGTGAATAAATAAATTATTTCTTTTCATTACGGGTCGATTTTTCTTTTTCTGCATTGAAAAATTAGCTTTTTAGTTCAGAGTTGAAGTACTTCGTAGGAAAAAAAATCTACCTGCCACGCGGGCACATTTTTATCGTGTGACTTGATTTGCTCGCAGGTTTTATCGCGCCTGGGGCACGCGTCTGTTGGATCTCCCGCTTCGCGATCGATGAGAAATTCACCTCGCGCTCCGCCCTTGGTAGTGTAATATCTCGCGCTATGCGCTTGGTCTTCGTACTCCCCTACATTTGTGTATAAAGCTTTCGGAACTAAAAGGGAAAACGTCAACGGCTTCAATTTGATGATTGTGATACTCTTTTGTTGAAGTTTTTTCGGCTTTAACGAATATATTCTCATTGCGTGTCTCGTGCTGCGCACTTGAATAAAATTTGTCCGAAACACGAACTTTACATGATATCCTGTAACTATATTACATCGAATGTGTATTATATAACCTTACTTTCAGTTCGTTAGGGGCAGCCTGAAATTTAACTGTGCCCAACTAAACAAATAATATAATCTTCATAGTAAAAACCGTTTGGCAGATTAACAGAGGTTATGTTCATATAATTTTTCTTAGTCCAACTCTAAGCTGCATTAAGGGTTGTTGTTTACCAACTTGAATTTAGTGAAAACATAAACGTTTGTTATTAAACATTTTTTGTTAAAATTTAACTTATAAATCTGAATGAAAGTGTAAACTTACATGTTTTCGTACAAATTGTATTTTGTGAAAAACGTGTTTCGTAAAAACATTGTTTCATTGAAATGGTGTTTATTTGTCAATTCAATGAAACGTAAAAATATATATCATTATATTTTTCATGGAAATCGTATTAACTTATAAATTCAAACGTTTTTACTATGTGTCATTATGTTTGAAACAGGGAAATAAACAGCGAAATCGCCATGGGTAAAAAGCAGAAATCGGATTCACCAGCAGAATTTTAAAATTAAATTTTTGAATAAGTCAAACATAAATAATCAGGTAGGAGTCACAGGAAGACCGAAAAGAATCTGTCGTGAAGGAAGCTTGAAAAGCCTAATCTCTAAAAACCTTAATTATATAGATGTAGTTATTATTTTTTATAAATAATTAAAAACTTTGAATGTAAAATTTTGATTATCTAGAAAATTTATGTTAATTCAAAGTGAGGAAAAATTGTATATTTTGTATCAAAGTTGGTTGTTACGAATGCAAAAGATGCTTAATATCCAAAAATTATTATTATTTGTTATTATGAAATTAGGAATAATATTATTAAATTAAATTATGATACATACAAACAGAAAGAATACAATTTCTACGCTAAATCTTCTATTTTTGAACTATAATAAGAGATTCATACATTTTATCTCAAATAAATGGACAATAATAAGATAAAGCGTGACGTCAAAAAGTTCCACAAGACTTCAAAATAAGTTTGTAGCGTGAATACTTTCATCTGAAGCTCTTTTTTATGGTAATTAATCTAACTCAAATCAAAGAAGACAATTTTCGAAATATTTTCTAAAAAAATTTACTTATTTCAAAACTTGCCTGTATTTGGAGAATAACCCATCTACGTGCTTCATAACAGTTAGTCTTGTATAGTCCGTCTGTAAACACTTTTTACTGAATCATGTGACATTGTCACACATTATTGGAGCCTTTTCATCATCTTTGAAGCTTCGATTTGTGGACAAAACAACATTTAAAGGATTTTTCGGATAATTTTAAATGACTTTACTTTTTTGAAACACCTCATGTAGGTATGCTAAGCTGGCACAACACTATTGAGGTAGTTTAACTTTTGACTCAGGTATGTTAACGAAATTAAATTATATTCAGAAAATAACCATCTCTGTTTTCGTAAGTGATGTGAACTTTTTCGATTTCTTATTATTTTTCTATTCATTTTTTTGTTTACTGAATTAAAGACATGTTATCCGACTCTTAAAAAAGACCAGCAGTTGTGGTCAAAACGTTGAGTTTAAGGAGTTTTTTTATGAAGAAATGTGTTATTTTGACATATTCCTGGATTTTTTTTTGTAGATGGCCGTAAAACCAAAGATCGCAGCGATTTGCTAGAATATTTACTGAAATTCAGAAACGGTTAAAGAAAGAAAATAACAGTTTTGGATATGCTTCAGCTGGAATTGTTTTACTTATTATCATCATATTATTATAAGCCTTATTTCGAGAACACAAGATGAGAATTTCATACAATCTTGAGAAATTTCTTTGAGCTCAGATCAATAGATGTTGATTCCGATCAAAATTGAGTTTTCTCGAATAAAACAACAACACTTCCCTCGTTCTCTGGTAGGAATTTCTGATGGAAAAGAAGCTAGAGGTAGGCGACTATATAGATTCTGATCATTTTCCACTTATTTTGACGTTAGAGGGTGATGAAAGTATCAAAGATATGGGCAAAAAGGAAGTAAAGGTAAGAAAAGCAGGAAGGGGGGATTGGTCAATATAAGGGAAAGAACCATTCAAAAAGAAGCTAAAGGATGTGAAAATGGGGGGAGGAAATGTTAATGAAGAGATGGAAACAATGATAGGAGAAATAAAAAGAGCGTTAGAGGGAACAAGTAAGAAAGAAGTTGGTGGGGGAGAGAACGGTAATGGATGGGATAAGGAATGCAGAAGAGAAAAAGAAGGAAGTGAGAAAGGAACTAAGGAGATGGAGGAAACGAAAAAGTAGTGGAGAGGAATATAGAAGGAAAAAGAAGAAATATACAGAAATGTGTGATAAAAAAAAGAAGAGGAAAATAGGAAGTTTAAAGAGGAGGCGAAGAAGGCTAGAACAGAGGAAGAGGTGTGGAAAGTAGTAAATAAAGAGAGAAAAAGGAGGGAGAGGGTAAATCAGGATATAGAGAAGATGGAATGGAAAGAGTATTTCATGGATCTGCTAGGAGGGGTAGTGGATAAAGTAAGGAAGGTTGGAAGAGATGGAGGGAAAGAGATGAGGAAGAGGACATAACAAGAGAAGAAATAATCAATGTTTTAGGAATAATGAAAGAGGAAAAGCTCCAGGTCTG
>WSXT02076144.1:0-12151 GCA_011762715.2 Neuroterus valhalla
GTTTTTTCGAAAATATGTCCGCGGCAAAAAAAGTTTTTTCACGGATAATTTACGGATAATTTTCGGCAAATTATCCAATAATAATAAAAACGATTTTCAAAAAGTGTCCTGCTAACTTGAAGGACGTGAATTATTCGTCCTTGTTCCAAAAAAGATATTCTATATATTTACAAGTTAGTTTACAGATATATTATTGATGAAAAGAACCATAGACGAAAATCTCGACGAAAATACTAATAAGAAATCAAACAATAATCTCTTAGGGGAACGCAAGGAATTTTTTATGGGTGCTTTGTTGCAGTTAATTTAAGTGATTAAAGCATTTATTAATAAACAATCTCTCGCAGATATAGCACTCAGAACGGAGCGATACTTTATAATCTGGCATACGCCCTTCCCCTCAACTATGTTCGGAAAAATGGCCACCGAATTTCTGGCATAATTTAGTCTCCCTACTTTTTTCACTCCATGGTTAAGATAATTCATCACAATTGTCAAAAAGTGAGCTGCATCTCTGATTCATAGCTTTCTGAACCTTCAAATGAATTCCTTGACTATGTGAATCCAAAACGTCAGTAAAGTTTGGAAAGTTATGTTCAATTTCGAGGTGAGTAAGAAACACGGAGAAATTATAAGGGTTTGAATTCAACTCATTTTGAATATAAAATGTTCAGAACAAGCTTCGTTATTGATTCCACTCATTTTCGTATTTAAAAGGCTCTTCGTATGTTCATAATTGGACCGTAAACTTTGTGATCAATAAGCCCAAGCTCCTTCTAATGATTGAAAAAATGATAAAACTAGAGATAACAAATATTTTTTCCAATGTAATATAAAATACAAAAAACATTTACGGAATAATTTATTTGTTCAAACAGTTCCATTCAAAACAACTTGATCAATAATAAGAACAAGTTTGTTCATTTATAGTAAGATTTCAAAATCGTTCCAATTCAAAGATACAATTGATCATGATTCATTTTCTTATAGGCGCCAAAAGTCTTATAAGGATTCGATATAGATAATGGAAAATTAATTATTTAGTCATTTGGTTGTAACAAATTGTAGTTTGGATTAAAAATATACTACTTCCGACATATTTTTCCAGTAGGATAAGATTTAAGAATATGTTTTGCAGAAAAATGGAAATAAGCAATAATTCATTTTAAAAAAATTGTTTAAACAACTTTATTTTGCAGAAATAATGGCAGATTAAAAATGAGCTACGCCTTAAGCTCCTTAAATTCTATATTGTTTATCTAGTTCATGACTCGAAATCTTATAGTCACAAAAGGGTTAAGTAATTAAGTTTCATAAGAACTTGATTTAGCGACATTTTATTTTTATAAAATGTTTTAACAATTTATTATTTTCGAAAATCTCTTGTGGTATGTTACGTTCCTTTCATAAATATATTCTAAAAGTTATAATAATCAAGTTTATCGAATGTTATTATGACTGAAAATAAGCCAAGAATATTGGTCATGAATTCTAAACGTGTACATATAGTATGTACTGCGTGGAATGCAAATAAATATTGCGATATAAAAATGTTTTCTTCGATGAGAAAGAAATATAGGAGAAAGCAATAAACCAGTCCTCGGATTCTCATTGGCTCGGAGACGGTATATAAGCAGTGATCGAAGCTGAAGGAGTTCTCAGTCATTTACAAAAATGAATTTTACAATCATCTTCTTCCTTGCTTTTTTGTGTATGACTCTGTGCCAGGAAGAATATATACCTCCAACCCCATTAAAACTAAATGGAAGATACTGTTTTTATAGTAATCAGTGCAACTCAAACTATTGCGGTAAGTTAAATTATTTTCATGTTATCATCTTTCGTTTAACTGTGCAAGTATTCCTAATACCCAACTTCGGAAAATTCAACAAAAAGTTTTCTATAGGAATTCTAGAAGTACAACGAATCGAACTCTTAGTAAACATACATGTATGTCAGGACTATGCTCCAATCATCGCTCTTATGACCTAACCTCACGACTTATCTTGATTGTGAAATATTTAGAATCTGGTGAAATTTCGTTCTAGATATTTTTTAGTACGTTGGTTTAATAATATCTAGATGAATGATTCGGTAGCTTTTTTGGTTGCTGGACAACTTTGCACTTTGCACTTTGCATGGTTTGGTTAAAAAGTGCACCTTGAACAGTTAGTTATCCTCTTGCATTCTCTATCCTACCACGGTTTCACCATCTCTTTCTCTTTTTTCTAAATCTTTTCTTTTGCACACATGTTTTCACCTCCATTTCCAGATCTTCCCATATCTCTTCTACCAACTCCCCTTCGGAACTCACTTCTCCCAACTGCTCCTGGTACATCTCTATAGTTTCCCTTCCCCATCAAAACTTCTTCCCCTTGTCTTCTGCCGCCTTCCCCTCTTATCCACAAGCTTGATGGCTGATGGTTCGACTTTACCCTCCCTTCCACTTCGACTCTTTTCGTCACCTCCCACCCTTGCATATATTCATGACCACATAGTCTATCACTGAAGCCTACACCTTGCTGGCATACGTGTACTCTCCCTGTTCGTGCCCTGTTATCATACCATTCGCGACCGCCCGCCGTCTGTCCACCATCCAATCTCTTTGAATATCCCCCTCCGTATTCATAAGCGTGTCCTTAGACCCCCTTTTAAAGCTTTCGCCATCCACGTAGAGACCCCTTTCCCTCCTCATTCGCACACTGAAATCTCCCTTTCCCAGTACAACCATTCCCTCCTCTCTGACGCCTATAACTTCTTCCAACCTACCTTTAATCCTCTCCGTCCCATCCCTATTGTACACCGTCACAAACTTGCAGGTCACACGTCTTATCTTTACAGCCCTCATTCGCACCCTCTGTCCCTCACCACCATTGTGCATTTCTTCTTCAATACCCTCTCTTATCTCCGTTATATTCCCCGCAGTAGCGCTGAATTTCTTCTTTGACCTGACCGCCCCTTGAAGCCTCCACCTTAATCCTCTTGGTAGCCTTGGTTCTATCTTGCCCCACTCCTTTCTCTCTGCCCATGTTTCTACCTATCCAACAACATCAAATCCCTGCACAAACCTCCAAAACTCCCCGTCTTCCTTTCTTATCCCTGCTACATTCCAAAAGAGCATCTTCATCACTCCGCCACCCTGCTGTTCCTGCAACCTATTCTTGCCTACGAAATAAATCCCTCTGCACTTCTCTCAACTCCTCTTTCTCCTTATCCCAAACCAGCATTTCCTCCTCTATTTTTATTTTCTTATATGCCACCTCTGTCCGTCTTCTTTCACTCCTCTCCCTTCTATCTCTGTCATTCAGCAGTCTTTGAGTTTCTCTCTCTTTCCACTTCTGATCGTAATCGATAAAAACCTTCCTATCCCTAATCTTGCTTTTACTTCGCATCACCTCCAACTTATCTTGCCAGTTCTCCAACTCCACCACCGCTACTTCATTCCCCTTTTTCCTCTCTAGCCTCACTTCAGTCACCTTGCCCTGAAACTCCCCTATACCTTGTAGGAGCGCTTCCACCCCCTTTCGTTCTTCTCCGCTTCTAGACTTTAGCCCTCTCATCACGATATAATTTCTTCTACTCTCCTTCTCTCTACTCTCCATTCGTAACTCCATTGCCCTTATGCTTTTTCCCGTCATCACCCTCTCCTTCTCGTACCCACGCCCTCCCAGTTTCTCTTCAATCATGCTCTCTACCTTGTAGTAGATACTCTTATGCTCTCCTCCTGCTCTGCGACCTCCTTCCATATGCGTACAAAATGATACCAGGGAGATAAACGATGTTATTATTTTCTAGAATGGACAAAGAGGTTTAGTGATGATCCTTGAAAACTACTAAATTTTGAGTCCTAATTGGACACCAAGACGAAATATTAGGTATTACTATTGGCCAGGACCGTTACATGGGGATTTTTCTCGAGCATGTCTTGGTTATGTCTTAAATCAAGACTTAGCAAGTCGAATTTCGTTTATTTGGGATGCAGCCAGTAGTAATTTCAATATTGTTTTTCTCTTCGTAAAGGCTCTTTATTTATCCCACTCCCACTCTCTCTAGTACACACTTTTACTGCATCGCCCCAAGACTCTACTTTGTTACCACACAGCGAAGAAAAATAGAGGGAATTCTGAGGAATATAGTAAACGAGAAGTAACTATGCGAAAACATGAAAATCCATCTCTTTCTACTCGAAATGAGCCTGTATAACGTATGAGTACTGCATACAGCTAGAAAAACATACCGTTGAAAATATCTGCCCAAAGCAGAGGAAAGAAAACTGCGAAGGGCGATTTACTCTGAAATCGAACAACGCTGAGTTCAGTTATTTCACTGGATCTCCAGGGAGTTTCGCTGATTTCCACCTCCGAATGCAGTGAGCTCAGTTTCAAACTCAGCGAGGAACTCATTGTACGTTACCATGATGACGCGACGCATAGTCCTGACTGCTTGGTAAGTGCTGGTGAGTTCAGTATGGAATTCACCGACTTTACTTTTCAATCAAGTGATTTGAGTCTGGAATTTGGAGTGTATAACCTGTCTGAAAGCTCCTGCACCAAAGCAGCATGGATGGTCCAGGGATCACATGATCAGGTGGAAGATGCGCGCAGAAAGGTCAAACCGGTCTATAAGAGAACAGATCTTGTTACTTGGTACACGTAGGGCGATATCTTTCCTGAGCATTATTAACTGGCTACGATCTATAAATTTGAGACTACTGTAAGATCTGTTAGAGAGCTTTGTCTATTCCTAACTCCGAATTATTTCCTAGTAAATTTTCTCATGTTGTCATTTACAAGAAAACTCCGCGACACTCAGAGAAATGGTTGGCTAGCACAACCATTTTTCTCAGGTCAGAGAATAGTTAGTTAGAACGTATAATCAGGTATAGAGCACAGCTAAGTCTGTTAGACAAAGTGACTATGTTAAATGGTTGCATTTTCGATGGTCACCGCAACAATGTCTTGGACCCGACAACGATCGAATCGGTAGACCAGCCAGCGGGTTGGCTAGGATAGACAATTCGTTCGACAATCACCTGGCGCATTCATAGGTGCCATCTTGTGTTTTGATCCTGAAGGCTTTTGAGCAGTTGCTTTGACCCAGATACTTAGCTGACACAACCATGCTGCCGCTCAATTAGTCCATCTAAGTTGTCTGTCGTAGCCATCATCAACGTGTCCAATAAACGTGCTCGTATCAGCAAACTGATGGGGTGGCGCCCGAGTGTCCAACAAAATTGGCTATATTACATACTCAAAATCTACTAGTGTTTATTATTAAAAGAAATTCTATATAAGAAACTGTTTTATTCATAAAAGCTTCGTTTTCCTCGAGATATTTTATCCTAAGTGTAAAGCAATAGCTGTTTTCTACTGTATTGGAAGTTAGATTACATATCCAATATTACACTTCACCAACGAAATTGTTTCGACTTATTATTCAGCAAAGTTTAACTTGTATGATTGGAAAGGTGGAGCTATACTCAGCACGGGCGTCCAACGACAGGTTGACGCGCTTCTCCTTTCTTCCCCTTCTCCGAGCGCTTCAACGAGAATTCTCTCCTCGTTTCGCTACGGGCTTCGTCTGACTTTTGTGAGCCTGATAAAGCCTATGCAGCCTGAAGCGGACAGGCGAGGCTCGAGCGTTCTTCGGGGCCGCTCGGCTTCTTCCGCACGCGAAGGACCCCTTTCCACATCGCACTCACTGCATTAACGCATCCGAAGGTCGTTAGAGAGGGGATTGACGAGTGACAGTTATTTACACCGCTGCTCACGCGTTGGTCATCTCTCAGCTATAGCTTCACCTAAATTATCTTAGTTCGTACTAATTTTTGGTATTGTGACTTTTTGAATGAGCTGAACTTTCGCCCTTCATTAAATGATAAACTATATATTCCAAAACAATGTTTCTTCTTGTAAACAAAACATACCTTGTTGCAAATTTAGTTTTCCCAGTTATTTTTCACAGATCTTTAGACGCTGAATTTAAATTTAAGAATCAAATTCTCATATCACATCTGTTCTTCAGAAATATCAAGTTCAAAAGTAGAAAAAAAACATGGTTTTTATGATACCAAAACCTTGTCCGCAATCTTCATTTCAGAATGGAAGGTTTCATCATTCATTTGAGCTCTTTCCAGAGTATTCGAAACATCGATTTTGTCAGCTATAATTTGTTTGTAATCGTAGGAAACCTAGTTTTTCTTTTATTCTCCAAAAATCTACGGAAAGTGACTAGAAGAACCCGATTTGCATTTGATTCGTCAACCAGTGAATAAGCTTTGAATGTAAAAATATCTTCTATTTTTTATTGTAGATCCCAAAAATAATATGTGCCTAGACGATCCTAATCTCTCGAAGAAGAAGAAAATATGAAGGATTGACGTACAGTGCAGCTTTTCAGAGTCAATCATGTGAAAAATAAATAAGAACCAATTATAAGACAATATTTTTTCTTCCCCGCAACAACTTTTGATATGATACACATATATTTTAAGCATACAATCAAATCGCGTATTTGAAAAAAACATTGAGATATGATTTGGTCATAATTGAACTGTAATTTAATTTGATTAAATTCCGCTAAATTTCCAGTCGCATTTCTTGCCGAGATGTTTAGAATTTGCACAATTAGGTATACTTCAACATAATATACCCTTAGTCAAAATTAACGTTGATTAGGAATTAAGAATAATGAAATACTCCAAAAGAGGTGGAAAAAGAGTCGTAGTACATTCGTACTTTCTCCTACCTTGTTTCGAAAATAAGGTCATGAAGATATCTGCACATCAAATTATCAGGGTTAAACTATTAAGAAACTGAGTTTTTCAACGATAAATCTTTCGGGTATCTTATGGATATATTTCAATTCAGCGTAATCAAATCCATACACCGATATGCGATACATGAACTTGTGTTGAAGAAATGCCTAATATTTTCCTGGGTTGTGAGTTTCATAATAATTTTTTTCTCGATACCTTCATCGTAACTTGCGCCTTATCCGCTTGGATACAAGAGGATAGGTTTGTGATTATTTGATCACTGATTCCTCTGCATTGAATAGGTGTTTGATAGTCCATCTATAGCGTTTGATGGTTAAAGTTGAAGAAGATATGGGTATTTTAGAGAAAAAAAACTGCACCACATTTTCGACTTTCCTATATTCTTTGTTTGTACCCATCGATTTAAAATCAGGTGCCACAAAAAATGTAATGATTGAGTTATTCAAAGTATATAAATGAGAAAATTTGAATAGAAAACGGAAATGCTTCAGCTTTTAGATAATGAGAAAAATACTCAAGCTGGAGCATTTTAAAGGAACAAAAATCATGGGATGTAACTATAATTCAATCTGAACGAATTTTTGGTTCTATATATCGACTTTTTCTTAACAATATGCATGTGTTCTAATCGAAAACAAGTGATTTTTGCACATTGTCAAATATTACAACTTTAACAGTTTTTCTCTAAATTTCTTTTTTATTATTATTTGTTTGTAACTGAAAACTATATTGTTTGGATTATTTCGGGTGCTGATACCAAAAATGTTGGAGTATCACAAATGCTTTAATAAATTTTAGCTTTACTTTATATAAAGTTCATACGAAGTTCATGTTACTTAAATAATAAAAACATCTATTTGTTGCAACTAGATTTTAATTCAAGATAACAATGTTTTCTAAACATGCTCTGATTCTTCTGGAAGCTGCAAAAAATCCTTTTATTATAAAACTACTGTTTGTAATTTGACCTTAAATGTAATAGGAGAAAAACTTTCCGTGTCTGTAGACTACTTACGAACAAAAGTATTATCATACGTATTAGGTAGATACTCCTACTCAGGTGATGATATATATTTTGTTGTTTTTAAATTCTAGGATAGTATTTGAAGAATTGTTAGCCAAAAATAATGTATATATGTCGTTTAGAATTATAAGACGGTTCTTCCAAAAGAAATCAATGAAATGATATTCACACTCTTTGATTGAAGCAAAAAAGAACAGAACCTTTAAGTCCAAATTTGAAACTTTACATTCCGTCAAAATGAAATTCATAATTGAGTTGGTGCAATCTGGTCGTATTTTCTATAATGGAGTTGCATGTAGATGGTAGTTTAAGAAAGCCACGCTTTTTAAACAGACTTTCATTTTTCTGGAAGCTGCAAAGAATAATTTTATTATAAAACTAATGGTTGTGATTTGACCTAATATGAGGATAGGGAAAAATTATTCTTTGTCTGTAGACTGCTTACGAACAAAAGTTTTGTTTTACGTATTAGGCACAAACTCTACTCAAGTTTTAATGTATATTTCGTTTAAGATAAGAGATATTAGACTCTACTAGACTCAAATTATAAGGGTGATGGTACTCATTACCTAAAGTGCACCGGTTGGACCGCCAGATATTTTTTATAATAACTAGTGGGTTAAACTTAAGTATGAAATCGATATTATAATGATGGTAGTGCCTGAAACTTCAAACTTCGAAAAACTCAATATTTTGGAAAATAAAGTTATTCCGAATTTGACATCTATATTACACTTACACAGAAATTGAAGTTAACTAAATTCCTGTCCTTTTGTTCCTTAACCTGTATATTCTTTCAAAATAGGCAGAAGTTTCTTTATATCAAAAATGTATCGCTTTTGCGCATGCAACATAATTTTTTAAGCTTATACCAATTAAACTTATGCCTTTATTAAAATATTTTTTGACCAATAATACAATGCCCAGCTTCTTATCCAGTTTTATATTTTACCCATTTCTTTTATATTTTGACACAGTTATATAATAGGAGTGTTGGAGTTTTCTTGACTTTGAAATAATTATTTATGATGGATAGTTAATATTCTTGCAATTGAGTTTTCGTTAAGTGGCGTAATTTTTTAAGCTTTGCTTCTTTTGGAAGGGTATACATATACTCTGAGCGAGGCCACCTAACTGCGAAAAACGGGAACACCCCGTCCGCGTCACGAGAAATGCGACTGAAAATGTCTATAGCATGGCACCAACGCAGCTATCTCTCCCTCTCTCTCTTTCTCCCTCCCTGTCGTTTTGGAGGCCACTATAGTATATGTGCAGTAAACTCTGCGACAGATCACGCTGCGACTCTTCCCGTTCTCACATTCCTCCTCCTTTCGCCCGTCCCCACTCTTGCTGGGGACACAGTGCACACTCGACGCGCCGTGTGTGTGTGTTGCGCACGAGTAAAGGCATTTATAATGAATAGCTCTGATAGTGATTCGTCTGGAAGTGATGTAAATCAGCATGTACTAATAACAAATGCTGATGCTCACGCAGCTCAATCGCCGATAGCTGTTTTCTTCCAATCGATGAATTAAATAACAATCAAATTTATGTTCTTTTAACGCGAAAGAGCAAAGCTTCTGTCGGCAGTCCTGCGACTGCTCTTTTTTATTTTTCTTGAGAGAAGTCAGCATTAATTGATAGTAAATAATAAGCTGGTATGGAAAGTTGTGGAGTGGAAAAAGCAGGCAAAAAAAGTTTACTTGTAATTGCCAGAACTATAATCACTTAACGTTCTCACCACCCTCAATAAATAATTATTTAGCCTGTTCAGACGTGTCAAACAGTTTCTCGAACACATACATGAAATATAAAATGATGATAATAAAGAAAAAAACCATATTCAACGCAATGTAAGATTAAGGAGTAAAAAACAACATTATATGCAATGTTACTACGTAACTACCAAATGCGCAATTTTGAAGTAAGGTGTTTTTCTTGTAAACTTTTTCATCGTTACATCTCCGCTGGTGTTAATTACCGAACGTAAAAAATGGACTACCAAATATCACCAAACCATTTCCGGAAGAATTTTTGGAGAATATTAAATATGGAGTGCGAGCGTGAAGTTAGCATCCCGAAATCAAAAATCGATAACTTTTGCATTTTTGACCACCAAACATCATAAAATGGCTATTAAACACCACCAACTGATCTCATAAGAAACAGGTGATTTTTCAACCGAATTCCTAAAAATTGTGAATCAGAAAAATCATTTTCTACCTACTAGATTCTGTTCTCTCATAACAAAACGTAATTATAGTTTCAAAGAAGTGTTAAATTTCGAAACCAGAAATATCGAATTTCTACGAGAGATTTGAATTTTTTACCCGTAAACATAATGTTTCAACCAGGCGTGGATTCACCTAAGGGGCAACATGGGCACTGCCCAGTGGCAGAAAATTTCCAAGGGCGGCCAATTTTGGTCCAAAAAAAAAAGAATAAAAAAGAATGAATGCAAAAAAAATAGTGATGAAAATATGGTCTCTGCGAATTGAAATCTTTTCCTAAAGATTAAATTCAGACAATAAATATATCACCGTGTTGGAATATTAAATAAATTGCTTCGGTTTTATGTTCAGTTTGAAAAAAAGGCGGCATTTTTCATTTTTGACCAGGGGCAGCAAATTCCCAAATCCGCCTCTGGTTTTCAACCAAATGGTTGAAAAATCCCGATAAGCAGTTTGAATTTGTGCTGAATTGTTAATTTTTCTACGAAAATATCCAATTTGAAGTCAAAAAGGCAAATTTTGTGATAAACAGGCAAATCTTCGACATAGCAGTTTATGTAGAACAAAGCGGTTCATCCTTTAACTTGAATGATGAATTTTTTACCCAAAAGTTTTCTTTTACGTGGCAGTTCAATTTTAAAGTTATTAGTTGATTCTCCAAACGGAAAGATCAATTTATTATGAATAATACAGTTGCATACATTATATTTTTTCAATTGAATAGTAGAAGTTTCAACATCAAAATTGTTATCATTCACAAAAATCAGAATAATTATTTCTTTTTATAAAACAGCCTTTTCCCATCCTAGAATAAAAAAGATAGTCGACTTTACAGATGAAACTTCAACTAACCCTTCGCCTACACACCTATTTTTCCGAACAATTTATAAAGGTCTTTCAAGTCTTTGACATCACTAAAAAAATTCGTGAAATTCCTGTGCTCTGTATTCGATCGTAGTTTTTGTATGGGTCCAGATGGCCCAGTGTGTAGGCGAAGTGCTTAAAAAATGAAGTCTCCACAAAGCAGTTCAACTTCCAACCAAGAAGTTGAATTTTTGCCCAAATTTTTAATTCTCTTCAAAATAGCCGCATTCCAGCGAGAAAATTGGATTATCAACTTGAAGATAGAATTATTAACCAAACGAAATAAATTCTGAAGTCAATAAGAAAATCCAATCATTTTCTCCTAAAATTCGTTTTTTTCTCATGGAAAAGTTCACAATCGTAGTTTTGTTTCAGAATTAATTTCTTTCGGTGAAATTTTACTATTTTGTTAAGCACGTGACAATTTCCTGGAAACTTAGTCTTCTCTGTTTGGAAATTAATTTCTCTAATTGAAAACCTAACTGATCTACATACATTGCGCTAGAAATATTTGTTCGGCTGGATGAAGGTTACCCTACTTATCCAAATTTACTGGAAAATTTCTAAATCTTCTCGACTTCAGTAAAACTCCTGAGATTTCGGTGGAAATTAACTATCTAGTGTATTTTGGAGATCCACATAGCATTGACTAATTTTCTGAAAGCTTATCAACTTGTTCTCATCTATACAATGAAAATTTTACTAAATAGAGAGGAACTATGCAAAAGGCTTAAGCTGTACGTGATAAGTTAAAAAACATGACATTTCGAGATCTACCATCAGAGGAATATTGCATATAAATAAAAATATATGCACAAGTTTTCATGTACATAAATATATGCATGTGAATGAACACATAATAAATCTCAATGTATTGAAAGGGATTAGTTTTATAAAGGATGCATGATAATAAAACTATCTCCCGAATTTAGCCTTCATATAGCCTGCAATGGGTCCGAGATTTTCCCAACTGAATATTCTGACATGTCTTGTTGGGTAAGTACATATTGATATGCTTTACAATTGAAGGGCGTGGGATCAAAAGAGCCTAACCAACATTTTCATAATTTTACAGGGCGTTGAAAAAACGTTCTCATTTCGAAGGTTATTGATGAAAGTGATTGATTTTTAGAATGTACATTCTTGATACGAGGTTAGGTACATTAATGTGCAGGGACCTAACTCGAGGGGTACCGAGGGATCAAAAGGGCCTAACTGCGCCGAGCCATGTACTTGCAAGATACCTGAAGTAAA
>WSXT02076155.1:0-26579 GCA_011762715.2 Neuroterus valhalla
GTCGTGGTGCGAAAGCTCGTTTTTTAAAAATAAACATAGATCAGTAGATCGAAACCTAACAGCTACGTAATTAATTACTTCTCTGATCAAAAACTCAACATCTACATATATTATATTATTAAATTCTAAATTATTATTATCATCTTTTTCTGACATTTACTAACAGCCAGAAGTTTAAACATACCAAAAAATACGTATCTCATAAGACACTCAGTTGTGGGGTGCCTGACAAATTGAATGTATGATGAGTTCAGAGGATTGTTGAAATAAGGGGGCGTGGATTCTCCTCTCTCACGCTTCTTGACTGAAGGGAATCCTACAGATGAGCGCGAGAGATTTAAATTTCACGGACGCTTGAGCAATTCCTTGACTTATCACGAAGAACATACATATCAAGTAAGCGGCCGCTGTGTTTTAAACGTCGCTTGAAAGATTCAACTCCACCACTGTGGAAGTGATAAGCAAAATTGGAAAGGAAGTTGGCGGAAACGGTTCATTCGATATGAGGTAATTACACCTTCCTTACAATTTCACACGCCGAATATGTCCCTTCATTTTTCAAGCGCCAGTTACTGCCAGGTTTTAAAATTCTGCTTTGTCATAACAACCTACATAGAAATCTATGTAGTAATGGTGCCTGTGGTCTTCTTCTTTGTGCCCTGTGTGTGCTTCTCTGATACCGTGGACAGTTGAGCCCCCCAGCTTGAAAATACCTCCCGCGGACCCTGGAGAAAGCCGATGATAAGGATAATTAATTAACTGGAAGATTTTAAGAATATTCGCTGCAGCTCCATGTAAGATTTTGATATCACTCCTCCTTGGCATTTCCCTAGACTAAGCCGAATATTCTAGAGCCGAAAATTGGATCATGAACACATAGTTGGGTTTTCTGAAACAACGGTTCGTGAAGGAACGCTGTGTTGCCGATCATCTTGTAATTACTGACTATTCTCAAGAAAGACTGTTTCCCTGTATTCATGAATACGAAAAAAAAACTTTTCCCTTCGAACCCTATTATGCTTGGTACATGATGCTGTATGGATAAGTTTTTTTACTAAAGGGATAAATTAAAAAAAATTCAATTCTTTGATTTCACCGCCACATAATATGTGGTGGTCTATCATTCCAGTCTACAGGAGTAGTTTTTCCATTCAGGAAATGATTGTATGGAGAAATATGCTTGAACCAGATTTATCCTTCCTGTCATGGAAATTTGTCGTGCTTATGATCGAGACTATCGTGCAACGACATCAAAGCAAAGCTCTGGGGAATTTAATTCAAAGTCATGCTAAGATGCTACCGCGAAGGCGTTATCTCTGTGCACACGGTGGCTGCACGTGGCCGTGCTTATGTGTTACGTGAATACCTTACCCAAACGCGAGAAGAGAAACGTTCCTTCCTTTTGTATTCATGTGCAGTTAGACAGAGCGAGATGGTACCTGAAATTAATGGGACTCCTACGCCGTCGCTATCGCCTACCACTATCGCGGGGCGTTCGCGTTCGTCGCGCAGCAAACGTGATTCGCCTAGCCTAGAAGTTACCGAATTTACAGTCACGAAATGCGAGAAAACGTTCGTAAATAAATCCCCTCTTATGCTCGTTTCAAAAGCTCATGTTATCCAACTACATTTAGAAACATGAATAAAGGTTCTCTGGTTTGAAAATTCCAGAAATTGGCCTTGGAGTTCAATTATGACCGACGGTTTAGTGGGTCTTTGAGTATCATCACTAATTCATTAGGTCTGATTAAGACAAATTCGTCAAGTTTGTTTTTCCTCAATAATTTCGTTTCCTAAATGGCCAATATGGGGCTGAATTTCTCGGTCGTCTCTCCCTGCGGCGATGGACTATTCCGCACCAGCTACCTGAGTGCAGTACCCTCACTACGCGGCATCCCTCACGCCGTCGAGCTAGCCAAGCTGCTCGACCGCAATATACAATAAATGAATGAATAAATAAATAAATATATATATATATATATATCGATTTGTATGGAAACCTTTTATTCAATCATTATCAAAATAGATTCTTCTTGACCTTGATCCAACGATATAAATGATACCAGAAAAATCTCGAAAAATGACGAAAAATTTTTTTCCTTAATGTATTTTTCGAACGAGCATGGGTATTTGAGTATGGGTAGTGGGTATGGATATTATTATGTCTAATTCGATGTGTTAAATTTCTTTATTCTAGATAATTAAGGAGAACTGAAATGAATTCAACCAGAAACGATTATTTTTTAACAAGAATGAAGATATTTCAACAAAAGAGTTGACATATGATCACTCAAATATGAATTTTCAACAAATAGTTAAATTTTCAACTAAAAAGATATATTTTCAATGAAAGTGATGTGATGAGTTTAAAAGTTAAGAAGAATAATTTAAAACGGTTATGTTCTCAACCAAAAGAGGTAAATTTTGAATCAGAAAGATAGATTTGAACAGAATAGTTAAAACCTTAACCCGAAAGTATGAATTACTACACAAAAATTCTTTCTTGAGCATATTTTGTAATTTTCATGTCAGTAACTGCATTTCTCATCAAACAATTGGAATTTCAAGTCAAAACTACAAATTTTCTACAGAACAGTGGGATTAACTATCCGAAAATATGGATTCCCAACAAAAAAGATGATCATGATTCATACTCAGATATTCACAAAGTTCAAGAAAAAAACTTTTTATAATGAAATTCTTAAATTGCATACATATTCCAAATTTTCGATCTTGATTACATATTGAACGTCTCAGAAGTGGATTGTATGTTTAGTTCAATATTTCAATTTATTATTATTTCTGATGATATTTAATAAATTTCAAAGCAGGTCATAGCAAATCTAGTTCATCCCATAGTTTTAACTTAATTCCCTGGGTTTTCCCAGTCCAAAAAATGAACACGCTGCCCATTCGATTTTTCCAAAACTAGAACACGCGCGGCGAAGGTTTGAAATCCTCTAAATGATTTTTGAATTTACGATTTAGGTCGGGGTTTTCCCTTTAGTTTCCCCAAAAATGAAATTGGACTTTTTCATATTTTCAAGATGTTTATTGAATTGCTTTCAATAAAATTATTCAAGACTGGAAGAATCAAAGCTTAATTCATATTATTTATCGAAATTTAGAAACTCGTTGTGAATAAAAATCATCCTCATTTGATGGTATGTGATATTCTTTCGAATCTGTTTCGAATCATTGAAATTGCAATGGTAGAACAAAATGAAATTATCAATTAAAAAATAATATCCGAGGATTTACGAAGATTCTCTAATTTTCAACAAAGAACAGAATAATTGTTTCTTCAGTCGAAGGGGAACGATTTTTATTGAAAAAAAGAATTTTTCAAAAAAAAAGTTGAATTTCTAATCAACTGAATGAATCTTGATTACAAAGGATGAATTTTCAACAAAGTATAGGAATTTTCAAGCAAATAATCAAATTTTTCATTCGAAAAGATTCATTTTTCATAAAAATTGAGAAGTGATCAACTTTCCATCCAGAAATACTAATTCAGTTGGAAAGTATGAATTTCTCCGGTCAAAAATAAAAAATTTGTTGAATTCTCAACCTGAAAAGATAAAATTTCTTCATTGCGATGAATTTTATCAACCCGAAATGATGGGTTTTCAATAAAAAATTATCAATTTTTCGGCAAATTGTTCAGTTTTTAAACTTTAAAGAATGAGTTTCTTACCAAAAGAGATCATTTTCCAACGAAAAAGGATTATCTATCTAAAGAGAAAAGAAAAATCAACCGAAATGTTCCATTTTCATTCCAAAATGACGACTTTCAATTGCGGAATTAAGTATGAATTGCAATTAGAAAATATCCATTTCAACCATGTAGTTCAACTCTATACAAAACAATTGAATTGTCATTTAGAAAATATGAATTTTCAACCTAATAATTGGAATCTCTACCAAAATAATTGGATTTCGAAAAAATTGATATTCAATAAAAGAGGTTTTCCCCCGTCAATAAAATACGAATTTGAAGAAAACAGTTTATTTTCTCCTGGATTTCAAAGATCTGGAGTATCGATTATTATTATCGCCCAACATACATCTTCCAAACCAATTTTATATCGTTGGTCCTACGTCAAGAAGAATCCATTTCTAAAATTATTTATTTATTATTTCTCGTACGCTAAATAAAATTCATAATATATTCTTTAATTTTCAACATTTCAGGGCGAAAAAATATCGCTGGAATCTTCAGGAAGCGCAGATTTGGAATATATCGTCTCTCAACTTTGATATTCGGAATTACGATTTTTAACATTTTTTTGTACCACCCGCTGTGTGAGGTTCGAGACCAGCGCCAGCGGTCCAGCAGCTTAGCCAGCTCGACGGCGTGGGGGTGCCGCATAGTGGGGGTATTGCACTCAGGTAGCTGGTGCGGAATTGTCCTCTGACCTCACCCGGGCACCTGTTACCTGAACATGGCCAGATGTGCCACCGTGAGGTTCACAGTTAAGAGAATTCAGAGTATAATGGTCAATAAAGTTTACAAACGAAAACTTTTTTTGTTTCGACCCTGACAATGTTGAATCCTGATCCTTGTTCCCCAAAAGTCTAAGCGCTAAAATTTTTAATGTAATTTTCATCGAGAGAAATCCCGGTTATTTCTTGAACTCAAAGAACACTCCTGTTTTGAGAGACCAGTCTACCTACATCGAATCATCTTAAACTTCCCATTAGGAAACTCAACCATTAACGCAAGACGTGAATTTTTGACTTTTATGTCTCGCTACTGGCTGCCACCGAGACACAGCTTCTTCAAGTCGAATCCAATACGAACCAAGACGAGAGCAAGTCCAAATATTTTGACTCGAACTAATATTATTATATTATAGGTCCTTATAAATTCCCCTTCAGCATCTCTTTAAAATTCCTGCAGGTCATTGTCATGATAGATCGACTATTTGAAATTTGCAAGCATGTGCGAGTTGGTGTAGTTGATGCGACGGTGGAAATATGTGCGGAGTGGCGGTGGTTCTCGACGATTCCACAGAACTGCCGCTGACTGCCGCGGTCCGACGCAGGAGGAGTCGTTCATCATTTGTTGGAAGCAGAGAAACGCATTCGGTAGGTTTGGGTTCCAGGGTTGAGAAAGATCTGCATACCGAGTCGGCATCTCGGGACGAGCGAGCTAAGTGCGGGATTATGCAAAGCAGTGGCCATACAGTATAAAAATACGGAGCGACTCCGCGCCATCTTTTCCGGACCATTCTAATAACTTCCCCCCTCACACTCTTTTTCCTTTCTGCTCCTTTTTATCTCTCCTTCTGGAGCCCTCTCAGCGCGCCCCTTAACCTTCCAACTGCGAATAAGATTTCGACAAAAATAACCATAAAACCGTCGCGCACGACTTACCACCGTCTAGAAATTATTCTTTGAACAATGAGACCTTGGATTTTGAACTTTATGAGTAAATACTCAGTTGATTCGTCTTGAGGCTTCATTTTGACGTACTTTTTTACTAACACCTAACCCTGATGTAACGTGGAAGTAATTACACCCATGCAGTCATATTAGGAAACACAGCGTAATGGGGTGGTCAAAAAAATTTTTTTTTCGAATTTTTATGCAAAACGCCCGGAAATTTGTTCGAATCCACAAAAAAATAAATGCCTTAAAAAATATATATATTTAGAGGTGTCACAAGCCCCATGAAGTTATAACACGTATTTCCCATAAGAAAAAAAAGACGTTTTTGTAGATTTTATTCAGAATTTTCAATATTAGGTAAATTGAGTTCAAAATTCACTATTTATCTTCACAATTAGTCACAGAATGCGAATAAAATATTACTTTTTACATATCAGCCCAATAAGTCTGTTTTATATGGTCCCAAAAAACCTCCATGAGTGAAAAAATGAGGTTTTCGAGTTTTTGGCACCAACTATGATTTTTCGCGGTTTTTTTTAACGCAGATTGTTTCAAATACATGAAATACTACTTTAAACTGATAATAAGATGTTTATTTCAATTATTCAAACAATTTATTATTGTTTTTAGCAACCTCATCTTAGAAAACGGTAAGAAAGTCTAGGTTTTCTCTGAATTTCTCAACTTATTTTCAGCGTTTCAGTTAAAGTGGGGTAATAATCAATTAGAGTGAACAAAAATAATCAGGCTTGAATATTTAAGGAATCCTTCTTCCGAGACCACTGAATCTGACTTTTATGAAAAAAAAGAAAATTGGAAACATTATTATCAATAAGAAGTTGCTCCCGCCGAAAATTCCCTGTCTGTGGAGAATCACTCCTATATCGAGAAAATTGGAATCGGAAACTTATGTTTTTGACTATGATCTATGATTAATGATCAGTCATGATTCTGTTTCATTCTTTGAATATTTTTTAATTCTTTTGAATTACCCTAAATTATTTCAAGTCCTTGTGGACTGTTTCAAGTTCTCTCTAATTCTGTTGAATCATCCAAATTCTTCAAATTTCTACAATTTTTTCGAATTGCTTTGAATATTTTTTCAATTCTTGAAATTTTGAAACTTTTCCGAATATGTTGAATCCTCATGTATACTTTGAATTCCTTTTAACTCGAGGAATTTCTTTAAAATCTTCTGGATTTGTCCAGAGACTTTTTAATTCCTTAAATTCTTTCAGATGCCTGAAATCCTTTAGGGTTCCGTAAAATCTTTTAATTCTAGTGCACACTCAAATTTCTATGAGTTAACCCTTCCGAGAAATCTTATACGGCTCTAATTATCGAAATTAGTTACTTATTTTTATATTTCCATCATAATGCGATTGAGAAAAAGAAATATTGAAAGAACTGAAGAAATTTTACTTAGTCTGAAAGGTTAGTCGTAGAGGTATATTTCTGCCTCTCTACGAAGAAATTTCTGTTGAAAAGAATTATCTCCAAACTATCAGATCTTTCCAATTCTCACTCTCTTAGAGACCCGATATTGTGTCTTTTATGTTTGAGGACGTTATTAGTTATACTCTTTGTCATACTGCAGAAGACGAAGGCAGAATACCCCCAAGAAGTACCTGAAAATGTTACGTTATTTTAGATTTCTCATTTCTAGTTCAAGTACTTTCGAGATATTGCCCTGATTTCATTCCAATTTTTCCCAGATGTGTTTATCAAAATAAAAATGAGTCAGGGAATGTTAGAGAATAACCCAATCTAAAAAATATTATAAGCTATTTTATTTTTCGGATTCACATAACTGATCAGATAACCCGGCTGGGTTATGAGAGCTAATTCAATAAATCCGAAGTGCATCTATTCTCCAAACATTAGCCTTGAAATACTTGAAATCGTTTTTTATTACATGAAGGCAACACCAGACTAAAACTAAACTAAAACTTTACCAGGAATTTTTCTTTTTTTACATTCTCATTCTGAATGAGAAGGTATTGGTTTTATGTGAAAATTGACTTTCACGGATTTGGTGAAATCTCCACGTTTTGAGACCCCCTGAGTCAGAAAAAATGGGTTTTACGAAGGTGTATGTCTGGCTGTCTGTCTGTCTGTAGTCTGTGTACTCGATAACTTTCGAAAGAACGATCGGATTGGATTGCCCTTTGGCACACATTTCGAGGGACCAAAAAGACAGGTCGAGTTCGTTAACCAGCTATTTTTGATGAAAAATGAAAGAGGGGGAACATTTGGAGCATTTTTTTGAACCTTTTTTTCCAACACTCAAGAATTGTAAATACGGTTTCTTAAAAAAGGTAGAAAGTGAAACAATTCCCTTATGATTTTTTTGATAAAATCAAAATGGTCAGAGTAGTGACTTTTTCAAAATTCAAAAATATAAAAGAAAATGAGATTTTTTAGCCCAACAACGCAAGATATGAGGAAAACTTTGATGAAAAAAAAAAAATTCTTTTTGAGAGCCCTCCAGACTGATCTTTACAACTTTTCGAGTTTTCTCGAAAAATCGAAAATTCAAATTTTAGTTGCACAAAAAATAATGAAAAATAAAAATATTCATTTTCTGGTCAAACTATGTGAGGTACGGGAAAATATAAATTAACTAAAATTGTGCACCAAGAAAAGATCCACAAATTTGGTGATATTAAATTTATGATAGGACAAGTAATTTTTGCTTTATTTATAAAAAAGCATATAAAAAATGAGGAAAATGAACTTTTGGACAATTGGCACAAGATTAGGAAAAATCAAATAGACGCAAATTCTTTACCAGGAAAATATTTTCATACGTGTTATCAACTTATTTAACAGGATATTTTTTCATATCAATCAGGAGAAGAAAAAAACTTCTCAAAAATGGAATTCTTAAAAGAAAAGAAAAATGAGAAAGGACATTCGAGATTTGATGGAGCTCTACAGATCTCAATAAACAGAATTTTGAGAAAGTTGATACTTTTAGAGATAAATATCCTCAAAAATCGACTGCGGTCAAAACCGTGTAAGTCCATACAAATTTTTCCCTTTTTCTAGACTCAGGTTAACATAAAACGTATGTTGAAATTTTTGAAAACATATTCCAAGAAGAATAGAAGGCTGAAAAGTGAGGAAGTAAGTTCGGAAAATCGTTTCTTTAGAAAATCCGATTGAGCAAGATTGAGAAGAAAGTCAGAGAGGAAAAATGTTCCTTCTTGGGAGCCCTTCAAGATCGTGAATACAACGTTTTGAATTTTCTCAAAAAATCAAAAATTCTAATTTTGATGGCACAAAAAATAAGGAAAAGTAAGCTGTGAACTTGATAAATATCAAAAGAATGATCATATTCGATCGTGCTATGGCACCCATTTTGAGGGACCAAAAATACAAAATGAGTTTGTTCAACAACTATTTTGAATCAAAAATAAAAGAGGGGGAGCATTTTAAAAATTTTTTCGAATTTTTTTTCCAAGATTCAAAAATTGTAGGTACTTTTCCTTATAGTAGGTAAAAAGTGAATGAAGAATAGAAAGATTCATTTTTTGGTCAATTTTTGCCAGGTGCGAAAAAATGTTAGGAACAAAAATGATTCATTTTAAAAAAAAACCTGTAAATTTTATACATATCATTTTTTCATAAGATGTGTGGTTTTTGATTAATAACGTGAAAAATTTTACCAAAATTGAAAAATTGCATTTTTGAGCAAAACTTTGTGAGGGATGAAAAAAATTGAAACTACACAAATTGTTTTCCTTCCAAAAATCTACAAATTTACTGTCGACTATTTTTCGATGAGAAGAATAGTTTTCGTTTTATTCGCGATAACACACTTACAAAAAAAAATTCCATCTCCAAGCCAAACAATAAGAGACAGGAAGAAAAAATTGTTCATCGTTCTACAAGTTTTACATCAAATTTTTTGCAATAAGGTGTATATTTTTTGTTTTAATCGTGATAACGCTTTTGAAACGATGAAAAATTCCATTTGCTAGCCAAACTATGAGAGATGTAAATATCAGTGGCGAGTATTGCAATAAGAATGTGTTCCTCAAGGCCAGTAGAGCCTTGAGTAAACTAAATATAAACAAAATTGTATAAAAAATATTTAAAAAATCAATAATCTCCATAGAAGTAGAGGTTTTCAGCAGTTTTGCAAAATTTGCAACTCTGTGTATGCATTACATGCATTGTAAACTGAACCAAGCACGCATGAAGCCGAGCGCGAAGCGCGTGGTGAAAAACAAACCGAGCGCGCAGCGCGAGGTAAATACATTATCGAGCGCGAAACGCGGTATGAGAATGTGCCCGCGCAGCGGGCAGATTTTTTATGCTTATTTTTGTATTTCCACCGATCAGTTCTTGTAAGCACTATTTTACTTGTAATTTCTGTTCCTGAAAGGGCTATATAGCCCTAGGAACTTCAAATGAAAACAATACAATACAGTACAATACAATAATAAAATTTTTGAAAAAATGGATAATGTTAACACAGAAGATTGATAGAGAAAAGGGTAAAGTTGTTGAACCGAAAAATATTTGTAAATTTGTTATAATTTTTCTCATTGGACGCGTAGTTTTTGTCTCAATCGTAAAAAATAAAATTAAAAAATGGAATTTCTAGAATAACTACATAACATGTGAAAAAATTATTCAACAAAACTTTTCCAGCGTTTTGGATAAACTTTGACCGAGTGCGCAGCACGAGATATGAAATGAGAATGTACTCGTTAAAGCCGGAGAAGCCTTAACAAAAAAGAATTCACACTCATCAAATCGAAGTAGTCGAAAGTTCGCTTTTAAGTTTCACAAGTTTTATATGTATACAACTGTAGGGACGCACGAAGGCTGAGCCCGTAGCGCGAGGTAAATTCATAAACAAGCGCGGAGCGCGAGGCAAGATTACCATCGAGCGCGAAGCGCGAGGCAAGATTGACGCGCGCCCCGGACGCCCTCAAACTTTCGAGCTGAGCGAGCCACGCGCAAAGCGCTCCATGAGAATGTGCCCGCGCAGCTTTTTTTTCTTCAACTTTTTTTCCGCTAACTGTGTAATTAGGTTCAAAAAATTTGCCGCCCTCTAAATTTTTCCGCCCTGGACTTGGGCCCCGACGGCCCCTAGTGTAAATCCAACGCTGGGGACGTACTAAGAAAAGAGGAAACAGATGATGGGCTCAAATTGCGGATTAGAGGAGAAAAAGTTAACGATATACGGGAATAATAAAGGATACGTTGGAACAAAAGAACAATGATTGAAAGTGATAGAAGTCGAACAATATTGACAAAGTGATGGGAAAAGGCAGATATAGATAGAAAAGGGTAAGCCTCAAATACAATCTCATAGAAATGGAAGGCTTCGGAAACATGTTTTGAAAATATTCCAAAAGAATAACATTTACAAACTTATGCAAAATTTTCATTATGAAAAACAAAGCATAATATACACTAATGACAGGATGAACAAGTCAGCAGGAGTACCCATACTAACTTCAGGATCCTATTTATATATTTATGCACCTCATGGAACCTGTAATCTACTACTCCATATTAAGGCAGAAGGGAGAAGCATCAGGTCGCACATTGTCAATAGGAAGCGATCACTCCTGACGCCCCACAATATGGGCATTGCTACAGATTGAGAGATAGCGAAACCAGATACGTCATGCCGTATGTTCCTCTGTAAATGCATCCCCATATTATGCTTAGCATTAGGTAGCTGTCAAAGTAGCAAGCTGCACAACTGTAAGTACTATGGACCAAAGTGGTGTAGAAAATAAGCCCTTTGAAAGTGTCAGTAGTAATTTAAAAAGCATTCTCCTTATTGGAAACAGTGAAATTCGCACTATTTCCATCAGTAGTTTATATGATACAAGGACTTGGAAAAAAATGAAATTGAATTTGATCAAAGACATAAAAGTCACTGAGTGATTCTTATATCTCTGTTGGTCTAATTGTACTTCAGATTCATTTGAACAACACTTGTCACCTAATGTGAATGACGCAGCTGTAACGCCGTTCGACAATTCCATTCCCTTCTAACTGATTTTAGGCACTTTTTTGATTATTGTATTTTCAATTCAACGCAACATGAGGAACTGGAACTGATTGCAACAGAGACGCTTTTTTGACTGATTCAAAGTCAACGACTTGTCGCTGTTTGAATCAGTTAAATCCCACTGATTAGGAGTCGGATAGCATTAAGAATACTGGATCAGAAATTCATTTCACAGAATGACACATAAAAATCAGGCGCGAGATTTAAGTTGCAGGAAATTTTAAGTGATAAAGTTATAATTGTCTTGGCCAAAATAATTAGAGGAACGAAAAGTTGGCATGATTGTGACTTCTTTATGAAGGTAGTTTTTATGCATGCAGATCTTAATACAAAATCAGTGTGAAGATTATAATCTTCGTAACCCTTTGTTTAACAAAACACCTTTTACTACAATATTTTCCGTAAAAAAGTTATTCTTAAGTCTTCAACTTCCAAATTCAATTCAGGAGGGAAAACATCATTCATACTTTGGAATACATAATTCCAAATAAAATAAATTCTTTAATTTAGACTGGTTAAACAGTTTCAACGAGACATTAGTGGCTTATAACCAGTATATATTTGTGTTGTTTTAATCATGACAATGCACTTCGACGCAGATCTGCATCCTTCTAAAAGCTTGTTATGTTTAACAAAAGATGATCGAATTTATAATTCACGGTATTTTTAATGTCATTGTACAAAGTAGCATCATTCAATATTTATAAGAACCGACGATTCCACAAGTTGTAAGAAATAAATATTAAGATTTATCTTACCAATTAAATGAAGATTGCAGAAGAAAAACCATGAGTCCAGAGAAAGGTTTCAGACAATAATTTCTAGTTTGAAACAATGTTTTATCAAATAGGCATGCTAAATGATTAGGTTACATAACCTTTATAGAAGTCTTTTTTATACGAATTTCTAATTTGAGCTGTTATGAAACGTCATCTTATTGAGACGAAAACTAAAATGCTGTTGTAAAATAATGCAACAATCCTTAAAATAATATTCTAGGATTGTTTGAACTATAAAAGCTACATTTTAATTAGTTTTCTTTGACGGACAAAACGTGCCACTTTACAGGTCAGAACTTATGACAGCAGACAGATTTTCGGAAATTCGGATTTTCGGAAAAAAAATCGGAAAGCCTTTATATTTATACTCATGGTTTTGAGAAGATAATTTGAGGATAATCCAAGTTTATTGAATTATTATTGTGAATTCAATGGATTTATGCATTACATTCGATATTTATATTCAAAAGTAAACAAACATATTTTCTAACCGTAGCGAATCAAGGTCTAGACATCGAATTCAGTGCTTGTCGAGCGAAAGTGAAGTGAATCAAATTGGTTGGAATGGAGTGCCGAACTGTTGATCCTTCGCCAATCCACTGATTATAACGGCGGTAGTTTTAACTGCAGCCAAACTGGCAGATGTAACGCAACAACGAGAATATACACCGATGGATGAACGAATATCACCAAGCATATTATATACCTCACAAAAGCATTAAAAATGATAACAAAGAGCTAAATCATCGTTTTTTATCTTTATTGAAAAATTCTGACCGTAAATGTAGTGAGAATCCCGTAATATTTTCTATGCCAAATCCACCTTCTTGTTAATATGTCCACATATAATAGTTCTGAAATCAAGTCTAGCTAACTCTCAAGTGAATTGCTTAGTTTTTCAAGCAATGAGTTAACGATATTTCAATCATACATTTTCGAACATAAGTTTTATTATGAGATATGTCTCAATGTAAAAAAAAAAATTCGAGAACTTAAATTGTAAAATCTAAGCGAAAAAGCCCTTAAAAAAATTTTCCGGCCTTCTTAATCGTACTCCTTGATATGATATATTCAGCACGCCACAGCATTGATATCTCACATGTGATATCAATTGTTGATTTCCAAATTCTCAACTTGGTGCATACAATTTTCTACAATTGTATGAAACGTTTGTTGGCACACAGGTTCTCACACAATTCAAGTAGGACAAAAAAGTTTGAAAAAAGAGTACAAAGTAGGACAAAGTAGTTGGAAAACAGGAGAAAGTAGGGCATCGTATAATCAGTATCACAAATGCACTGATGAGACCCTTCGCGTAAAATCATCAAAGTGAACGTATTGTTTTGGTCTTGAAGATTCGACTCACTTTGTGCTGTGCCATTTCCATTACCTTGGAGCCATTTTTCTGCAAAAAATAGATATTGATTCAGAGCCTTTTATATCACACTTTTCAAAAATATTGCGATACATTTATTGATTACCTTAGATCGATGAATAGTAATTTTCTAATTTTCTAAAGAAGCCTGATAAATCAAATGCGAATCGTGTTTTGATGAATTATTTGCCTGGCACATCAGACCGAGCCTATTAATACTTTTGATAAACTATATGAAAGAAAAAACAATTCAATCTGCAAAGTTGGATGAACGTAATTTCATTTTGATTCTTATCTAATTATTTTATTTGTGAGTTTTTCTCAATTGTTTAAAATAACCTACTATTCAGAAAATGCAAATTCAGATTCACAAAACGATGTAAACGTCAACATTGAATTGGTATTTTTGTTATGTTAAGTTTTTAAGGTTATGTGATTAACTACACTCACCTGGGCTTTCGCTCCTTGTGCACAATCTCGAACTTCTTATGGTGAGAACAAACTTTTAGAAAAGACATGGCAACTTACTCGACTTTTTCTCTCTTTCTGTCAATATCATTGAAACGAAGTTCCTTATACGGGGGTAGAGAGAATACGTAGGTGAAAACCTAATACACAAAAAGTATTCTGGTAGGTTCCCTGCCTGCTTATCATTTTCTGCAAACAATCGACTGGTTCTGTCATCTGTCGTAACAATTTTATCAGCTAGCAAAGCTAGTCTAAGCACTTTTACTGTCCCAAAAAAATACCTTTTCCTCCAAAGACTTGGTTATGCATTTATTCTCGAACTCACTTTACTTCCGTTGTATATTGCTTCTATTGCTTGAAGAAGCACACCATTCACTTCATACTCTGTCCGCACTTCCCGAAGTTTACTTTTGTCCATCTCATCGAAAAAATTTTCTAAATGAAAAAATGCACGGAAAACTTGTTTGTGCACCCACAAATTGATTGCACTTCCAAGTTCTTTCCCTCAAGCATTTCCATGACCTTATCAACAATTATTTTCATAAATATTTTGCTTCCGGTACTTAGAAGGCAGATCGCTCTACAGTATGTCACCTCTACTGGTGAAAAGTAAAAATCACAGTGATATTTATCATAGAATTCTGCGCCTCAGTCAATGGTGATGGAAGAGATGCAAAAAATATGTGTTAAACTACAAATCTAATCGAGACATCATTATGAAATACAGAGACATAAATGTGAAAAGTTGAATGAGTACACAATTAACACCTTGTATCTTTAGTATGATCTTTTAGGTTCATATTTCTTCCCGGCTTGAATGAATTAATGAGCTTAGTTATCACTCAATCTTACGGTTGAAAGGAAGAATTTCAATTTCTTCATCGGGGAGTTGAGTAATGTTGCCGTTGTTCAAGTGAACTTGCATTGGATTGCGGCCGTGTAATATTGTTTGATACAAGTATAACAAAACACCATGAGAATTCAGTTTTCCAACGATGAATTCCATCGATGATACTAGTACCCTAGCAGGGAGTTTGATCGTGGAAACTGGACATTCCTCATCTCCATATTCTACATGAAGGAGTTCTTGAGTTTCCACAACTTCAATCCGATAACCAGAAGGAATAGGATATAAGGGAATGACAACTGCAGGGTGATGATGACGAAGACGACGTTGGGGACGTTGGGGACGTCGGGGTTCAGTTGGGACGAACAACCATTCGGTTGGTTTTGATCCTGCAAGAATAAATATGAAAATGTATTAAGTTGAACACTAAAAAAAAGTTCTTCATACCAGGAATTTATTTCTTATGCAAATGATTTCTTTTTTAATGTCAAATATAATTTATAAAATGGATGGATATTTCATGCACGTTCGTAGGATATTCTTCACTTTCCTTTTTTATTAATAATAAATTCCGGAGGGCGGTCAGTTGGTCGTGAGGGCTAAGGCATGAGCCTCGGACACACTCCGTCTGATTGCGGGTTCAACTCCCGCCTCGCACTCTTGAGAGGATATGTAAAGGGGAGGTTAGTAGACGTGGAGGAGATTTGTTATACAATGACTCTCAAACCCGTTAAAGGGAGAGCGTATGAGCAAATATTCCATCAATAACGAATTCTGATTTTGATTTTGAAATTCGCCAGTATTGTTACGAAGTTGACACATATTGTCAATAATGTGGCATGCTATATTTATTCAATATAAAGGAATCGTCCATTATGGTACGCAAATCTTTTATTAATTATGATGTATGAGTTATATTATTCCATCGTTACATCTAATTATTACTCTTTTCCTATTCATTCAATATATTTTATCCGTTGTTTCTTTTTCTTTTGTTTTTTGATCTGAGATTTTGAATCAGCCTTTTCTTTTTATCAATTTTTCACAGTTTATTTCTTCAACACATTCATAAAAGTATCATGTAGATATCAATGGTCGTTCTCACAAAAAACTCTCTTAAAATGAAAAGCATCCGGGTATTGGATTATAACTTTTGTCTGCGTCAGAAACTCAATGGCCGTTTTGACAGCTTTTATGCTATAGATTTGATATTATTGAGTCAAGTTTTTCACTGCGTCATTCATATGAATAGATTAAGGGAAAACTAATGGTTTCTTCACTTTCTTGCTACGAATCATCCTATTTATTCTAATTCGAACCATTCTATTCGCGTCAATAAAAAATACTGCTTTATATTTTTATCGTTTTTTAAAGTTCAAATCCATCCAACCCGAATCGCTTATTGACGATAGTTTTCGTTGAAATAATAATGCAAAATAACATTGACTGTTCCTTGTGAAATCGAAATATCTCGATAAATGTGCATCCTGCGAAGAAAATGTTGTAAAAAAAAAATTTTCATTTCCAAGCAGGAATATTAATCTCGAAACCCCCCTCCCCCTTCCGCAACTGCTAGTGCGAGAGAGGGTAACATAGAATTTTGAAAAAGGATCCGGTGTTTTTTATTCTAGATTAAGATTTTCCATTGAAAAATACGTAAGTATTATTTGACACCTTTTTTCCGATTTTCGCCAGATTTCGCTGCAGACGTAACATTTTGAACCTATTCTTCTACTGTACGAATATCAAATTTCGCAGATGAGGAACAAAAACGGCCAGACCGTTGCTCACATCGACTTAAAAAGTTTATACACGTGTATAGTAGACAAAGAGTATGGTTTCTACGACAACCCGAATCTTTTATTGACCATAGTTTTTGTTAAATAGATAATGCAAAGTAGCAGTGATTGTATATTGAGACATGAAAATGTCTCGCGGAATATGCATGCTACGAAAAAAATGTCTGTTAGAGAAACTTAACACTTTCGAGGGAGGCAAGCAACCTTACGAGAATTCATCTACACCCATTCCTTGGTGGCAGGAGGGGGGGGGGGGGGTCCACATTAGGTATGGCAGACATTCTTTTTGATTATTTCTCAAGATATTTTGGTATTCGAAGATAAAAGAAACACACTGTATATAAATAAATAGATGAAATTACAACCTTGATTCACTACATGAACATGTCAGAGTTTCCCCAGAGGACATGTACTAAGTTTGGTGATGATTCATACACCTGTTTGTATGAGATACGATCAAATGAGTATAATATACAAATTTAATACGTAATATTCATGTTTAACTGTATACATACAGATAGAAAAAATCACAACCTTAATGAAATGTATGAACATGTGAAAGTTTGTCAGGAAGACACATGCGAATTTTGCGCGACTAAAAAGTATAATTATTTCTGAACAACGATACCTTTTATTGAGATAGACAATTTTCTTTCCGGATAAAAAGCGGAACTTATGACTTTACGTGTCAGACAGTTTTCAAATGCCAAGTTCTTCCGCTCTTTGAGAAAACTATAGGTTTAGATTTTATGGGGAATCTGTTCTCTGTTGGGGACCTCCAGGATATAAGTATCTATGCCTTGATGTTTTTTTTTCAACAAATGGTTTAGTTATTCTCCAAAGTGAATGAGACTTTTGCTCTTATTCTAATAGAACAAGTTGAAAATAATTAAGCCTCTCGAGGAAGTATAAACGTATATTTCAGAACGATAAAAAATAGCCCATCAGTTCCAATCAAAGCTGAAATTAGAGAATTTTATAATCTGAATAGAAATGTAGAACTCAAAAATTCAAAAGTTAGAGGAGGGTCAGGGGTTTGAAGGACGTCAATCACGAATTCAGTTTGTAATCGTCATAAAAAATAGTTGATTCAAAGGGTTCAGGTATCTAGAGCTTCACGAGAGCGAGACGAGACGAGAGTCTACTTACCTTTCCATCTTGATCTCGTGAGAGATCCAAAATCAGACTCTCGTCTCGATCTTGAAGCAAATCACTCTCGTCTCGAACCGAGACTCTCAACGAGAACTTTTCTTTTCAGTATGTTATTATTAATATTATTATTGCATGTGGGTCGGGACATCTTAGTACTCTAGCACTGAGGTTATCTAATGTAACCTATTGTAATATAGCCCTAAATAAAATCGTCACTTATAAGTCCTGTTCCCGCCATCAAGGTGCAATTTCCATTATGCTATAAACATTATAGTATCGATTCTTAGAATTTAAATTTTGACTATACATGCAAAAATTGAATCATTTCTATGCAACCGCGATTCTCTTAAAGCATGAAGTTGTTTGAGCGGATGGATAAAAAGTTCACTCTGCGTACGAATTTGCAATCCTGATTGCTAGTTTTGTTTAAGTTGATTGATTGATTCGAAGTGTCCCCTGAGGGTTTATATTTTCCTCGAACCTCTCCACCATTCCTTCACACTCCCTTCCACTACCTTAGTAGTAAGTAAGGGTGACCTACAGCTTAAGGTGGGTTCCGAACCACCAACAACCCCAGTCCCGAGTACTTAGAGTATCCTTTTTCTCAAGAGGTACCGGCACCACGACTTTCCGGAAATGAACACTCCCTTGCTAGGCAAGTGCTCACCGCGTGGGCCGCCGAAGCTCTGCTAGAGTGCAAGGCGGGAATCGAACCCACAACTAGCCTGCGCGTGGGTCCAAAGCTCATGCCTTAGCCCCCACGACCAACTGGCCACTCTTTTTAGTGTATTATTTTTTTAAGAACAAAGTATTTTTATTGTATTATGGATTTGTGTATCGACTCTTGAAAAAGACCCGCAGTGTGGTCGAAACGTTGAGGAGAGGATTATGTACTATGACAAAGAAAAGTTTCGAGAACTCTCGTCGAGATCGATATCTCGTCCAATCTAATCTCGATCTCGTGATCGAGATTTTTCATAAATATCGTCTCGACTCTCGACTTTGAGACGAGATGGTAGCGAGAGTTCTCTCGAACTCTCGTGAAGCTCTACATATATCGGATTTTCAATTTTGCAAAAGCTTGAGATAGTTTATTTCAAGTCAAACGACGGACGAGAGCGTAAATATTGATTTGGAATTTTGTTTTTACGGATTTTCTGGTCGCTGCAAGTACTTAGAGCCAATCAGTTGTAAATTTTCAAGAGTCACTCACTATTTTCAATTTGCGAATATGTTTTTGACAAATTCAACATCAAATTCGTAATCAGCGAACTTACGAACCCTCGAATTTTCAAAAGTCGACCAATATTTTGAATTCGCCATTTCGTTTACGGAAATAACCATTACAAGTTTTTATTCAGCAACCCTAGAAACCCCTTAGTAGTATTATCTATACAAATCAGATATTATTTCCAACTTTTGTCCACCCTTTGATTTTCGAATGTTTAGAACATTCAAGTCTACATAATATTCCTAAAGTAATATGTTAGATTGTTAGGGACACGTACTTGTGAAGCTTAGAAATACCAGGCAGGTAAGGAGTAGAATGATGATATTCATCGTTTCTAGATACGAATAGTAAACACGATAGAGAATTGAGACTAATCGTGCACAACCTCACAGAAAACAACTGCTGAAGTTCTAGCGATTCCATCATTAGGAGGGGGAACAAAGATCGTTGATATAGAATTTCACAATCTTTCAGATAGATAGATGAACGTTTATTCTTCAGCCTATTGTCCTTGGAAAATTGACTTGCTCACACATCGGTCCACACTTTATACACTATCATCCATCCATACCTCATTACTCCTACCGCTCGCTCGCTCGCTCTCATTGCCTTGCCTTCTAGTCCGGGCGCTGGCGGGAGTTGCCGGATGCACTTCTATGTCCAGACGGAGACTTTCTTTATCACAATTAATATTTTGTTATTACAATTTAATTGTTTAAATCAATATATCTCGTTGTTGATAGATTGTTAATTTCATTAAAAACACTTTCCACTTTTATTTTTGAAAAAATCTTAATCAAAACAAAAGTTACAAGCGAATAAGTGCAATAGTATTGTAAATTAGCGCTCTCTTTTCGCAGTCAATCGATCATAATTTGGCTTGTACGATTGATATTGAGACTTATGACAGCTCATTTCGGAGAATATACCTTCACTTTAATATATGATTAGAAACTAGATTCTAATCGTTAGGTATCAAATAAAAGAGTTTACGCTAATATCAATGCGGCAAAAAAACACCAACTTGTTATTTCTCCTCTTATAGAAATACCAGGATTTAATGCAGTTGAACAATTTCTCCTCAATTCTATGCATTCATTATATCTAGGTATCATGAAGTGGTTACTCGAGCAATGGCTTTCGGGTGAAATCGTTTAAGGGGGTATTCTTGTCTAGGATAATGAATTTCAGGTATCTTATAGGGTGGAATAAAAGGAAATTGAAATTTTTTCTATAGGCCATTATTTTACCATATATTTACTACCAATTGAAGAATATAAGAAAAAAAAATTACGTTTAAAAATTGAAAATTCGAAAAATCAGAAGCTAAGGAAAGTGGGGGTTTTAAAAAAATAGCGCGCCCTGGTTGTCATGATTAAGGCTCTCCTGGTAATCCAAAATGAAAAAAGAAAAAAAATTCCTAATCGAGATGAATGCTTCTATTGCGCCAACCTCGGAAAAAGAAAACATTTTTTTTCACTAAATAGCGGCTATATAAAATATGTCATTTTTTAAATATTTTTTTGACTTTGAAAAAATTCAAAATTTTTGTATATTCCTGGTTAGCGCGATAGATAAAGGTATGAGGAAGGCTCACAGAAAATTTCAAGTGAATCGGTTAAGTAGATCTTGAGATATGACAACCGTCTCGAAAAAAGTAGTTTCGAGAAAAGCCCGTTTGACTTTTATTCACAGAGCAGGATCGGTCTACTCGCTGCGCCACTGAATTGGCGATTACTCCGAGAATAATTTATATTCTTTTAATTCCTTCAAAGGATATATTCTTTAAGGTCTGATCTTCGAAAATATGAAAAAAGGCGATTTTTTAAAATTTCTGGACAAGAATACCCCCTTAACTAAACTCAGTCCTAGTCAACGTGAATATTTAGTTCCACTTCTTCTCAGTATCATAAAACATGTACCTGCAGAGTTTCATAGAAAAACATTTGATTTGAAAGATCTAAGTAACTGAGAGGCAACATAATTCTAATTCTTTCTACATCACGTTAGTGCAGCATGTTTGCGCAAAATTCTCCCTGAAGACGTTTATGATCACTTCCTTCTCTTTCCGTGGCATGTTGCATTCTTTGCAGTCGTGAACTAGATATGGAATACGCTGATTTGGCTAAAGATTATCTACAAAATTTTGTTGAGTTAGTGCCAACTTTTTATGGTCAAGATGCACAAAATGTAAATATTCACATTCTAATTCACCTTGCTGATGATGTCAAGTACATGCGTGCAGAGTTGCCCTTGTTTTCAGCTTTCAGTTTTTAAAACTGTCTTGGAGCGATAAAGGGCATATTAAGAGGGCGGAAGAAACCTTTTATCAGCTCATTGGGCGAATAGCTGAATTACACTCTTGTCCTGAAGCACCAGACTTATTAAAAGTCAATCATCCGTTGAATAAGGGCGTAGCTAAAAAGCAGTACTTAAAAATTGAACTGTACCAGAATGCCTCTCACGACACTAAAGCCAACATGAAGAAAATTGTTTTAAGAGATATGGTTATCGATACAACTGAGGCAAATAACAGAGTACAATTAAGAAGTGGGAAAATCTTTCGTACAGTCAACTTATTTTTCACGCGTGATAAGTCAATTTCCTTCGAGGGTTATAAAGTCTCCGAATTAGCAAATATTTTTCAGTACCCGTACGAATCTCAAAAAGTAGGCATTCACAAACTAGGTTCTGAATCCAAGAAACTTAGAACTTTGAATATCAATGAGATTAAAAGTTAGTGTGTTGTACTGACTGTCGATGATACAAATATTGCTGCTACTTTGCTTCACTGTTCTGAGTAAAATTAACTCATATGTAAGTATAAAATGCTTCTGAAATATTGTAACATGAATTTTATTAGTTACTCTCATTTCTTTTGCTTTACATGAATGTTCTGGATAACAGTATTTGGCTAGTCTGCTTTAATGATTTTCCTGTTGAGTTTGTCACAGAAAACTAAGCATTCAGTTCGTGGTAATATAATTCAAGATGAGTGAATTAAAATTTCTAACTCTGCAAGATGATACTACCCACGTAGTAGTCTTATTCCTTGTTCCTCCAGCAAAGAATGGTGATCAGAAAAAGATGAAAGCCAAGGGTAGAAAGAAAGATGAAGAGCGTGCTGAGCTTAAAAAAGTCGATCTGGTTCCCCGAACATGGATTGAATTTATGGATGAAAAATGGAACTGTTGGTACCATGGCATGGTGAAGAAAGCTACGCCCTTCTTGAAGAGCGAGTAGAGCAAAGCAAGGAAGCTGAAATAAATTCATGGCAACTGTATCCTGTGAAAGTTTTAAGAGAAGCCCGTATGTATAAAAAAATTAGAACTTTTCATATAATCCAAACTGGTTTTTTCAATTCGTCACATGACTCTTGAGAAGTTTCAATTAACCTATCAAGAATTTTTATCACAGATTATTTATACATTATACATTTTTAGTATCATTATGTTGGATATCGAATTCTATATTTGTAAATTTTAATTGCAGACGCGGATGAAAGATCAGGCCCGGAAAGAAATGAGCTTACAAAAGTAATGGGAAAAAACTTGACTTCTTCAGTCCGGCCCCTACAAACAGGGGGAACAATAACATTCCAATAGTTAAAAAGATGAGGACTGAGACCACATTTAATAGGTTCGTCGAAAAATTAGTATTTAGTTAAACGATTATTTGATGTATATACTTGCACTATCGGCGGAAATAATCTACACGCCTATTTTTTAGACTAGCCGTAGGTAAGGAAAAAGTCAGGCAATTTTATTGGCCAGGGAAAATGCAAGGATTTTCAGAAAAGTATAGCATCTTCAAATTTTTAGAGTTCGACTTTTTTTGGTAAAAAACTTTCCATTCAAAAACATTCATGTTTTTGGATTGGAAATTGGACTATTTTCGTTTAAAATAACTTTCCGTTGATATACCATCTTTTGATCAAAAAAATTGAACTTGAATTTCTCTTAATTGAAAAATCATCGGTTTCTGATCAAATAATACTACTATTTTGTTCAAACATTCTTCTTTTTGAAATGAGTTCAATTGTTTTTGATCTGAAGTAATAATATTTTTTGGATGGAATATCCATTATTATAATATTCGCTGGAAATACATATTCGTCCGGCCAAAACTGAAATGTAACGTCATCTCTTCGGTTGGACTAATAACAATTTTGTTGAAAATTGGCATTTTTCAATCAAAAATTTAACTGTTTGCGTATAAGTTCAACTATTTCATTAAACATTCAAATTTTAGTTCATGTTTTATATTTTGGGTTCAAAATGTAACTATTTGATTGGAAATTCGTTCCTTTTAGTTGAAGAATTCATCATCAATTTATTCATTCATCAATTTATCTCTTTGATTCTTAATTTGACTACCTCCTTGTAGAATCGGGTTTCTAGTTAAAAAAATATATTTTTCATTTACTAGAAATTCAACTTCTCCATCTCTAGTTGAAAAATTTTTTTTTTTGCTTAAAACGCAACTATGGGTTTGGAAATTAATTTATTTTAATAAAAATCCAAATTTTTGTCGAGAATGTATAACTACATTCTTCTTGGATGTAATAAGTAGATGAATTTATAATTTTATCCTGAAATTATATTGTTTCATTCCGCTTATATTTATATTTTTCATTAAAAATGCTACGAGAATAAAATACTTCAATTTTAATATTAATGGTCAGAGAAAACAGAAAATTTGCCACGGAAAAAATAGGGAAATTTTAAGAACAAAGTTTTTTCGATACCCTGTATTTTCTGAGCTACTGCTAAATTCCTTAATGTTCTAAATATCAACATTAATTTTCTTATCGCGATATAATGCAGGAGATAATAAAATTCTGTGTCTAATGAGCCTTAGTTGAAGATATAATCTCAGTTTTATAAAAATGTATTGAAAAAAATGCCACATTCTACCCTAGGATCAAACTTGTTGAAAACTGTGCGAAGTTCGGAATAATTATCATACTCGCCGCGTGATTTAAGAAAATTCGAATTCATTTGTACATTTTTCAAGTATTTACACTTGTTGAAAACTTTTCCGTTGTCGCCGTTATTGTTGTTGTTGTTGTTGTTGTTGTCGTCGTCGTCTTCGTCACCGTCTGTATACTCCATAACTTTTGAAAGTCTAATCGGATTGGATTGCCCTTTTTGCATCCATTTTGAGGGAACAAAAAGACAGGTCAAGTTCGTTAACCAGCTATTTTGGATGTAAAATCGAAGAGGGGAAGCATTTTCAAAATTCTTTCGGAATTTCTCTCCAAGACTCAAAAATTTTGGGTACAGTTTCTTCTCGCACGTAAAACGTGAAATAATTTATACTCATAAATTTTTTTTTTCTTTTGACAAAAATAAAATTGTCAGAGTTATAGTATTTTGAAAATATGAAAGAAAATGAGAATTTTCTTAGCCAAATAACGCAAGATTGAAAAAAAGTAAGAAAAAAAAATTTTTTTTCTTGGGAGCTCTACAGTATCGTGACTACAACTTTTTGAATTCTCTCGAAAAATCGAAAATGAATGAAAGATAATCTGTGAACTTAATAACTTTCGAATGAATAATCATATTCGATCCTACTTTTGCACACGTTCTCAGGGACCACAAAGACAGGTCAAGTTCGTTAACCAGCTATTTGAGATGAAAAATTGAAGGGGGGAGCATTTTGGAAATTTTTGTGGACTTTTTTTCCAAGACTCAAAAATAGTAAGTACGACTCCTTGTAGTACATAAAAAGTGGAACCATTTATCCGAATGATTTTTGTTTTCGAAAAAAATTGGCAGAGTTGAGGGATTTCCAAATCCAAAAATGTAAACGAAAATGAGAATTTCCATTCAAATAACGCAATATTGAAAGAAAGTCAGGAGCAAGAAAAGGTCTCTTCTTGGGAACGGAACAAGATCGTTCATACAACTTTTTGAATTTTCTCGAAAAATCGGAAATTCCAATTTTGATCGCACAAAAAATAATGAAAAACAAGTTTGTTCTCAATCATTTTCCTATAGGGCATGTAGTTTCTGTTTTTATTGTGCAAGAATAGTCTAAAAGAAAAAATTCCAGTTCAAGCACAAAACTGTTCTTTGAAAGAACATCTACAAATTTTGTTTTTTTTTTTCTCATGAGATGCATAGTTTTGGTATTACTAAAAAAAAATTCATATAAAAGTCAGGTTCCTAGCAAAATTAACGAGATACAAAGAAAAGTTTGAAAAGAAAATCTGTTTTTTTTCATGGGAGATGCGTGGTTTTCGTTTTAATTGCAATTATAATAATATTAGAAATAGATTAACTAATTTTTTTTTTCAACAAAAAAAGGTACGAGATATATAAATTAATATTAATATATACATTTAGCATTCAAAGCTCTATTCACGATTGTAGGGAACGCGCCCTAGGCGCGTTCAAATTTGCAAGCGGAGCGAGCTGCGCGCGATGGCCGATTTCTTTAAATTGGATTTTCAAAAAATTTTATATATATTTCTTATATCATGATAAATGTGGATTCTGCTATTTTATTAATTCACTTCCATGATTTGTCATTCGATTTCTTCATTACTCAATTATTTTTTAAAAAGTTCAGTTAACTGAGAAATGAGGGAATAAATATATGTTATTGACAAATTTTATGGTTTGATAATGTAAATTACTTTTATGTTAATTTTATAATCATGCAATGTTATTAGAAAATTTGTCTTTAAAATCTAGAAAACGCCGAATTAAAATTTTCAGAATACTATTTCATCACATAGTAATCAAACGCCGCACAAAAAATGTCATAGACAACAACCTTTCCGATTTTATCAATGAAGGTTACCACTTTATGCTATCAGAAGTGAGAAGATTCATATCGACACTATAGAGCAAAAAAAACAATGAATTTGAAAATATCCCGTTCGACTATAACGCCCCCTCTAGGTCCAAAGCATAGACGTAAAAAAATGGCAGATCTAAAAGGCCGAAGCTGTCAATGATGAAAAACTGACCATTTTGCGAGAAATGGAAGATAGGGAAGCCTTTTTCTACGCAGCGAAAGCGTAGAATTAATAGGTTTTTAGCACATCGTGTTAAAAAAAATTACTGGTAAGTTTGTAGTATGGTGTCGAGAATCTTTGAATTAGCTCTCATAAGTCGGCCAGGTTATTTGATATGCTAAATTAGACTAGATGCACTCGAGACCCAGAGAATAAAGCCCCACATCTGATATTAATTGTTGATTTTCAAATTTTCAGCATTGTGCATACTATTTTCTGCATTATATGAAACGTTTGTTGCAACGCACGTTTTCACACATTTCAAGTTGTAACGGATTCTTCTTTAGCGTTACTGATATTCTATCTTTATTTCAAATGTTTACCCTCTTAGTTCCATAAAGTCAAATTTTCATTTAAAATTTAAATTCAATAAATTATCATCAAACTCTAATTCATTCAGTACTTCAAATTGGTTCACTTATATGTATTCGTATCAGGTAGTGAGATCAATATAAGCAAGAAGA
>WSXT02076156.1:0-12151 GCA_011762715.2 Neuroterus valhalla
GAACTTGACCTGTCTTTTTGGTCCCTCAAAATGTGTGTCAAAGGGCAATCCAATCCGATTAGTCTTTCAAAAGTTATCGAGTATACAGACACCAACGACAACGACGACGACAACAGACAGACAGACACCAACATAAAAACTACTTTTTCGGAATCAGGAGGTCTCAAATCGTGGAGATTTCATAAATTCCTCGAAAGTCAATTTTCACATAAAACCAATACCTTCTCATTATGATTAGAATGTAATAATTGCAGATGATAATTTCATAAAAAACAACACAATTGAATAATTTTTTATTGGAAATTGATAGATTGGAAATCCCAAATGGAAAGGTTTTTTAATGTATTAGAATTTCCAGGTCAAATTTTAAAAATATACATTGATTACGCATTACCTCTTTCAATTTGAAATTGAATAAGTTTTAATCACTATCTGTCGAATATAAACATTTCTGAATAAATCTCTGAATTATAACATTTCGAAAAAGACCTCATTCAAAAACGTTCAAGATTGTATAACTTCATACAAGGGAAGAGAACAAATTACAATACATTACATTACAATTGAAAATTTGAAATGTGCTTTGAATCAGAAATCACAGAATTTCAATTCCTATAATTTTGAACTTATATTCTCTTCAAAAATGTTCAATTTCTAATTCAAAGAATGATATACTTCAAAATCTTTAATTTTTCAACTCTCTCGTTTAGAACATATTCAATTTAAAATCAGAAATCAAAATTATAAAAGGAAAAAAAATTGTAGTGTGGAATTTTCGAATATTTAACCTGAAACTATTCAATTCGAAATATTGCAAAATCATAAGCATAGTGTTATTGTTTTATATAAAAAGCAAACTTAAGATTTGTAGGAGATATTTGATGGTTAAGTTTTACAAGAAAGGCTTAAATTCAACTGCCCTGAGAGCGAGGTTACGAGAATTTTTCCGTCTGTATGTGATTTTAAAGTGTCAGAATTTAATTTTCAAATAGTTTAGTAAAACTGCCACAGTAATCACTGTTGTTTTTTTGTCCACTGATTAATGTGGTAATTTTCAACCAATTTTTTTACAGTGTAATTATAATGAAGCCAAGCTCCCAAATTGCTTGAAAGCATTATTCACACAAAAAGACTTCTCCGGAGAACCCTGAGCTATGAATACACAGAAACAAGTTCATACAGTTCAAAAAGAAAAGTGCTGATGAATGAAGTAAACAAACGCAGAAAAAATTATAAACAAATTAATTTCCGATTTTGTAACTGCAATATTAGCTGATGTTACAAAATTCAAACGTTTTCTTAATTTTCTAGCTTTAATGTGATTCCTGTGTAGAAATTTCGATAGAGTATTGTTAGGGCCCTGATTGAATTTCCCTTTTATTGTTAAGGCCTGCACCAGGCAAATTGTTCTGGGCCACTCCAGTTTGGTTCTGCGAAATGCCGGGAACCGACAGAGGAAATTTGATAAGGTCCCTAACAAAGATCCCCTTTAAATTCCAATTAACGTCGGTCTTTTTTACAAATAAATGCCGTTTTTGTTATTCCTATTCACGACAAAAGTCCAGTATAGCTCGATAAATTTTCGAATGCAAAAGCTAATTGCTCTGTTCGTTTTGAGAAGGAGACATGAATTTAGTTTTTTGTTTTCAGTTGCTACGAGTAAATGTAATCCATTTTGGTGGCATACAGTTAATATGTAAAATTTTTGGTCCTCTTTTGAAAAATTCGACTAACTGAAATTCGTAGATTTCTTCCGTATCAGATATGATTTCACAAAATGAAATAATTCAAGCACGAACACTATTAAAATACAAGAAAACGTTTTTTTATATTCAGAACTTAATGCAAGCATGTTACGCTAGGAGACGTTCAGCCGCCATGATGCTAGATTAGGTTAGATGTTCGCGAACTTGCGATAAGGAAGGAGCGCCTCTCATTGGTCAAAGATGGAGCGCAATTCAAGAGGGATAACCAATGGAAACTGAATAACGTGATCAGTGGCTATTCGCGCGCAATTCAAAACTCTTTCCAGATTTGTGTGACCTATGCGTTTCTTTCCATATATTCATTTTTTTCCTTAAATATAAATGGTAATCAATTTTTGAGTAGTTGATTTTACAAGTTTTTGCGCGGGGACTCATTGTGGAAGTAATTTAAATTGGAAGGGTTGCCATGTTTAGAACACCATAGGTCCCTATGAGGGCTGCTTTTATAAGGAACGATTTTGGGGCCCCTTACAAAGCCGCAATATTAAAAGAGACTATTGCGGCAATTTCTACACTGGTTTTCCTATTTCTCCAAAATTTTAGGTCAAATTCCCTAGCTTTTAGGTAAATACTATTGGAACTATTTCAAATTTTTCGAATGTTTCCGAGACCTCTTAATAAATGAAGTGGTGGAATAATAATGTAAGATGAGGTTTTTATAATTGACTTTAACTTTCTCCAAACAATTTCATACTTCTAAATGAAGAGTAAATCCCTCAATAATGGTTGCACCTCTCGCACGAAATTCACTCTCGTCCTTTCATCGCATATACTTTCGATCACACTGAGTGGAAAAGTTCCCTAAACGCAATCGGGACAAAATGGCGGATCACCGTTATCTTTCAAGGTAATTTCCGTCCTTTTTGTGCTTAGAGAGCCGCGAGAACGTTCTACGTGAATGAGCCAAGCGTCCACTGACCGTTATCGTTATCGTGACGGGCATCGCTTTTCAAATTAATATGCCTTTGCTAAAACGGTCATTGCCTCCTGTCTGCAACTGAACAAACGCCTTCTTTAAATAATTTCTGTTTCAAATTCAAAATTGAAAAATGAACTGTGATACAAATTTCCTCACATTTTTATTTTATACATGTTATAAATACGGCGTCAGCCGACGTTTTGGGTCTTATCATCAAAAAAGAAACATATTATATTTAGAAAATTAGTTCCAATATAAGTCACGATGAAAAATCATGATTGACTTCGTATGCAAATTATAGATGGGAAGATATGAAATTATTGTCTATATATCTACCGAGATTACAATTTGAAATAATCTCATAGCCATATTGAATGAATAATAACGTCAGACTGTTTATTTCAACTCCACAAAACGACCATTCAATTCCAAATAATCACGCCAGGCATGTTTTAACTTTAAATCATGAATCGAAATCGAAATGATAACGACAAATCTCTTCCAATTCGAAAAACCATCGTTTATCTCATTTCAAATAATCACAATAAAAACCATGTGTAATCTTCACCCTAATTTTAGGGTTAGGTATATCTGCAACAAAAATTTCCATATCGTGAATAAAGTATAACAAGCTATTACGTTTGGTTACCATATCAAATAAAAACCTCTTCTGTTTCAATCCCACTTCATACGCTTCAATCTTACTTGCGACAAAATGTCATATATGTTTTTTAGATGATAACACCAGACGTGTTCCAACTCATAACCGTTGATCTTATTCCAAAGAATACACCAAACCTTTTTCAGGTCGAAGAATTTCACCCCAAAGGAATCCCATGGGATCACGGCAGACATGTTCATCTCAAAAATGTTTCATCATCTATCACAGAAAAATCAGAGATTATTCATCTCAATCCCAAAAATCACGAAGAATTTGTTTCAACTCGAAAAACCGTCGTCCATTTTATTCCAAATATTCACCCTAGATGTGTTCCAACTTCAAAAAACGACCAAATTCGAATTATCACGACAAACATGTTCTCACTCGAAAGAGTTCATCTTATTCCAAAGAATCACGTCAGACCTGTTGTAACTCGAAAAGAACTAGCATTCCAAAATATCAATCCGGACGTGACCTTCAGAAACATCGAAGGAAGATTATTCCTCCACCTAGTTTACGAAATGCATTTTCCGAAATTCTTACTAGTATTCAGCAATAAGTCGATAACCTAATCAGTTGGAGCACCTCTCATTAGTACAGGGAGTGTTGGTCTATATCTGACTCGCTGTCACATCTCTAGAACATAATTTGCCACCGATATCACTGATACTTCCGATATCCTTCATCACATCTCCTCTGTATGGAGTTGAGAATAAGAGACATCTTTGTACGATAAAGGTCTCAAATCGCAGAAATGCACATGACATAACATAGCATTTCAATGAATAATCCTTATTTAGGATTACTTACGCTTATTTCTTATTTCACCCCTACTGATCTCCAATTTTGTGCAAGCCAAGATTACCCTAACCTTTTCCCTGAATCACTTTGCACTTTTTTTTTAGAAGACTTCAATCAATTTTCAGAGGAACATCGATGTAGAAATTGCAATCAGGAGCTGGTAGGGATCTGCCTAGTTTTTCCTTTTTCTTACCGAACGTTGATCCCGGAAAATTGAGAGCGAGTTATGTAACTCTGCTTTAGCCGGAATCTAGCTGAAACTCCTAGCCAGGCCCCAACGAACCCTTACATCCGGTTGCGTCCTGTGGTCGAAACCAACAGGCGGTCTGACTGAGTTGCGTCCTCGCCCTTCGTTCCTTCTTTCCCTCTCCACTCGTTGCTAAACCTTCATTCCTTCTCACCCTATTTCACTACTAGCAGTCCTATTCGAGAACGGAAGAAACCATTGCAATCACTTGATTTGAATGACTTGTTAAGAATTTCTAACAAACATCTCATTTTCTTTATTTTCCCTTTGCACTTTATTCAGGTTCAGGACTGGAAGCGTTCTTTGCTATTATACTTATAATATTTATTTCACTTTGAGCTAAAACTGGAATTCCCAAAAATACTACGTAAAGAATAGTATTCAAATAGCTTGTCATTCACAATATTCAGATAAAATGAAAATAAAATGAAAACATATTAAGAACAGCAATTAACACCGATAAAATGATATTTAAATATCTTCCTATTTATTATTTTTAGGTAAAAACATAATGAAAGTAGCAATTTTCACCCATAAAATAATATTTAAATATCTTGCTATTTATCATTTTTAGATAAAAACATAATGAAAATAGCAATTGTCACGTATAAAATAATATTTAAATATCTTGCTATTTACTACTTTTGGGTGGCAGTTTCAAATTTTGAAGCAATTGCCTCCTTTCCGAACAACCCTCACTCCTCTCATGTGATGACAGCCATCCGACTAGTGGTGGAAGAGAGAGAGAGAGAGAACGCATTTAAGCTAGACCCCCTGTAGATTTCGACCATGGGACGCAACTCGACTGCAGCCCTTCCATCGCTCGACAATATTAATGCTTTTGAAACGATAATAAGTCATTCATTTCTGAATCTTTGTAACGCTTTTTGTTATTTATCAACCTATACATGCGAAAATTTGAGTTGCGTTTGGCGAGACAATACTTGCAAGTGGGAAAGAACAACTACATTCCGAACACTTCCAACTTCAAAAATCACTTCTTATTGTCTCTCATGAAGTAAAAATTTACCTTGCAATTGAATCAAAGTATACTGTAGGAAAAATCAAAGTAAATTCACCATACATGTATTAGAAGCAATTAACCCATACCAGGAGTGGTATTTTTACCATACTTGTTTATGGTAAATTCATCATAAGCCACATAATATTTTTCCTATGCCAAGAGTTGTATTTCTTCCGTACTTGTGTATGGTAAATTTACCATAACCGCATAGTATTTTCCCCATACATGATTTACATTTTTCCGATACTTTGGCATGGAAAATATACAATTTGCGGGTAGTAATTTTACCATGAAGTATTTATATTTTTCCATACCTATGTATGGAAAATATTCAACACAAATCACAATTCTGATACAATTATATGCATTTACATTCTTATTTGGAGTAAATTACAATAAAAGGGTGATCTGAAGAATAAAATTGAAATAAGTAATATCATCTCATAACAGACGCGAACAGAGTCTCTCAAAGTACGCGTCGGATTGAGGGTGAGGAGAGAAGACTCCAAAAATGTAAGAATCGTGGAATGGATGATTTCGCTTGACCTTATTCCTCTATATCCTTTTGTCGGAAAGTCCACTGACTTGCGATAATCACAAAAATGATAAATGACTGCAGTTGAGATAATTATTTGATAGTTATCACTCCGTAATCCCAAAACTTCTGAACTAGACGCCATGACACTTTTGGACTCTCTGTTCCTTGCAACGCATGCGCGCCGCACTCTGTTGCGCGTGCCTCGCGCGCGCATTACCGACTGTTTCTGAACTTGAAGTTTTACCACACCGGGGTATGGAACTCTAGCAAGTGTATGGAAAAATTGTAAGTAGCCAACGAACTATCAACGATTCTCCATACCTGTATGGGATATCCAAAATTTTGAAAGAAATGATATACAGTCTTATGGTAAAATCACAATTATTTCTTACAGTGTGTTTTACTGCTCTTATTGTCTGGAAGTATACTCACTTTCTTTCAATAATTCGATGAATTACTAAAATAATATAAGAAATTTGAAAGAAACGATGCATCGTTTCGTACCCGGCGTGCTGACATCTGTTGCAAAATGGCGAACCTTTGACACAGTGCGCACGCCCGTGGCGTCGATGCGGTTTACGCGTGCGCAGTTTGTTCGTAAGGGCAATCTATGCAGGCCCCTACGAGGACCAAACTGGCCTTTCTCTGAGTGGACTCAGCATTTTTTTGGAGTGTAACAGAGGAGAAAACCATTTTAGACCTCAAAATCTCTTGAAGTTCCATATCGAACTTATTTTTCGATATTTATAACATCAATATTTTGATTTTTTGTCCTGATGGGAATCGGAAATATTTAAGTAACGCAAACTACACTGACTAAGAGATCAGAAAAGTTATCCTGACCAGGAATTTTGGTTTATTTTGTTCCATCAGGATCAAATTAGAGCCTGGCTAACGTAGAGGATCAGGGCATAAAAATGCTAGCATAGTTTTTCTAGTCACAACGAAATGATAATCTCCACAGTATCTCAAAGGGCCCCAGAGCCGAATTAGGACTTCAATAGGCCCCGGGCCGAATATCTTGCTGGGCCCACTTAAGGCGGCTGATTTCCCGGAAATGTTTTTAAAATAAGATCTATTAAAATATTTATAAGTAAAAACGATAGTGATTTATTGATTTTTAATATCTTTTATTAATCATCAATACAATTTTTCACATAGATTCATTTGTTTCTTTTTTTTGTGACAAATTCCGCCAGAATCTCTGAGAAATCAATGGTTTCTAATCAATCATTTTCTTCGCAGGGCCCCTCTGCCCGGCGGGGGCCCGGGCCCGGGTCGGACAATGCCTAAGTCCGGCTCTGAAGGGCCCTATCTAGAACTTACAAGTCTAGATGTCCTGATAAGGATCTGACCACTGCCCTATATCTGAAATAAGGACAAATGTGTCAATCTCTACATGGAACAACTCTCAACTAGGATTTTATATTTAAATAGGGAAAAAAATTCTAATAAATAGAAAAACGGCACCGTATACCTTGGACTTGTATGAGTGATATGCGTGCACATGCACAATGCACATGCACATTGAAAGTGCATTCAGGAACTGTGATGCGTGACCTAGTGCCGTTGCAGCGTTCTACCTTCAAACTAGGTCTTCTCCGTTCCCAACTAAGTCTGCAAGCGTGCAAGAAGGTTCCTCTTTCACGCGAAATTGTTGCGCCCTCGAGGGGCCTTCAAATTATAGGACTCGCACGTTTATTCGATATGTTAATGCAGGAACTTTACGAAAACCGTTATCCTACTCTCAGAAAACGATTGGCGTGATTCAACCACATGCCACCCTCAAAATACCAGTTCCATTCCGATCACTGAAGTTAAGCAGCGTTTAGCATGGCTAGTATTCGGATGGGCGATCCTTCGAGAATACCGCGTCCTGTTTGCATGTTGGCAGGAGACTGTGCCCTCCTGCGTATTCAACACAACCAGTTATGACTTTTTACGAGTTACGCTTACCCTCTAAGGAATTATGGCTTAATGGCGTTCAAACAATTTTTTTCAGTATAACTATAGATTCTGATTCTCTATTGCACTTCTGTATTAAAAAATGGAATATGAATATCATTATTTTTACAATTTTTTTTTTATCATTCCGTAAACCATATAAATGAATTCGGTATTAATTATAAATTAGTACAGTGGCATCAAAGAAAATATATTGTCAAAAAAAAAAATCAATTTTCAACGAAAGTCTTAAATCTTTATATTTTCAATAAAAACAGAATAAATGTTCACAGTTGCATTTTTGAAGTTAAAAATAAAATTGTCAGCGAATGAGATGAAATTCCCACGCAATGTTCTTAGTTCAACTTTTGACCAAAATTGTGTTATGAGTCGAGAAAGATATTGCCGAATAAAGAACGAACAATAGCAAATATTTTTTTCATTTTGGAACGAAATCAGTTTTCTGATGGATGACAAGATTCTTCGCTGATTCCTCAATCAAAACTGATCCTAAATTCAAATATTTTGTTGAACACTTGCTTTTTCTTGCAGAAAATCAATCTTTTTGGTTAAAAATTCTTCTTTTCAGACGAAAGTTTGACTTATTTTCAACAAATAATTTTTGTTTATTTGGCGATACATACTTTTAGTTAAAGAATCATCCTTGTGGTTGAAAATTTCAATCATTTAAAAAAAATGTTTTTTTTTTACATCAAGAAGTGATTTTTCGTAGATTAAAATCTAACTATTTCAATAAGAAATCAATTATGAATTTCATTTGAGAATTCATCTATTTCGATTGAAACCCAACTATTTTTTGGTTGAAACTTCATTCTGTTCGTGTGGAAAATCTACTGTTATCTTTTTATTTTGGTTGAAGAAAATGTTTTTTGGTTAAAAATATAATTATCTTGTTGAAAATTCAATTATTTTTTGAGAGAATCTTTTTTTAATAAGAGCAGTTGAACGTATTTGGTAACAATTTATTTTTGTTTGTTCGAAGATTCATTTACGTTTGGAATTCATCTCTGTAGTTAAAAATTGAAATATATTGTTCAAAATTCATTGTTTTTCTGGATAAAGAATTGATCTCTTTGCTTGTTTAAAACTTGAAGTCTTTTGTTGAAAATTTACTTTCGTCCCCTGAAGAGTTACTATTTTAGTTGAAAATTCGTCACATGAAATGAAAATGTCAATATTTATCTAAAAACTAGTTTATTTCTTGATAGAAAATAATCTTCTTCAAAAATCCATCTCTTTGGTTGGGAGTTTAAGTATTTGGTGGAAATGAATTTTTTTGTTAATAATTCTTCTTATCCGGTTGCAAATTCATCTCCATAGGCACAAGTTTGATTACATTCACAAAAATTGAAAAGATTTTTTGACAATTTTCTTTTTCATATTCAAACTTCAACTATGTTGGTAGAAAATACAACTCTTTAACTATGGGGACGGCGATATGACAAGCTGAGCGTAGAGGGCAGTACTGAGTTTGTAGACAAGACTTTTGCGCAGGCGACAGGACAACGGTGCGCAATTGTTTTGGTTACGAAATGTACGATGTGAAAGTGTATGAAATAACCTAGTGATATAATTTGAAAAAAAAAGATAGGAAAATGTATTACAGTGTTTAGTATATTGTGAGAACGACATGAAATGCCAATGTTTTAGTTTAAAGCTACAATTAATGATTAGGTTTTTGTTACAAGAAACTGTGGTAGGTAACATAGTGTTTTGAGGTTATAAGATTATGCCGGTGACGAGTGTGATGGATCTATCTTTTCCTCTGGGTTGATCGCTTATACTGTACAAAATCAATATGAATGACAATGTTTATTTTTAATATGACACAGTAAATGGAATACAAAAAGCACAAATTGTGTGATAAAGATTGTAAAACTGAGAGTCGAGATAGAAAAGCGATTTGACAGATCGTGGTTTAGAGGTTAGGGACTCTTGTTATGATTTTATACTTGTGACAAAGGAGGCACAACAAAAATCTTGAGTGGAAATAATGAACAAAATTGTCTTTTCCCTTAATATTTATTTTATTAATTCAAAAGAATTTACCTGAATGAAAACCTTTGGTGTAATAATCATCCGTGGTAAAGTGTGTGGAGTACAACTGCGACGCTGAACTCGGACAAAAACTTTCCCGTTTAATGGCTATTATCCACTTTTTCCTTAGATTTTTATTATTCGAAAATCGATGTTCGCCTTTATTCTTACACCCAAATGCCACACACATATCTGGCATTTTGAAATTAATGCTTTAAACTTGATTCAAAATTAAAGTCAACACTGTGCAATATATGTGTATAGCAGACGACGACGCCGTCTGTTATGTCTCCACGCTCTCTAGCGATCCTTGCGGCCGCAAGTGTCAGTCGCCGTCCCCATAGGTGCAACTTTTTTGGTAGAAAAGTTCATCAATTTCAACAAATAAAAATGACTTTTCGATCAATTAGTTCAATTTTCAATCAGGCTGAAAAAACAAAAATAAATAATGAATCTTCAAACAAACAAAAATCAAATTTCGACAAATTAGTGCAACATTTAACCAAGTAGGTGAATTTTCAAACAAAAAAATTGATTCTCAATAGGAAGACGATTTCTAACAACCTTACTCAAATCATCAATTAAAACAGATAAAAAACTAAATATTTTGTTGGGATTTCAGAATTTTGTTTGGGCGTTAAACTTTTAGTTAGAAAGTTCAAGTTTTTTGCTAAACACTTAACATTTTTGTTGGAAGTTCATCTCTTTGGTTGAGAATTGTACAATTGTAGGTTAAGAGATATTTTTTTTTTTGTAAAAAATTATTCAGTTTTATTTACGTTCCATCTATTTGAGTTAGAACTTTGGTGGAAAATTTGTCTTTTTCGTTCGGAAAATCTACAATTGCATTCTATTTAGTTAAAGAATCAAAAAAGTTAATTATTCGAAGTATATTCATATCGTTCTAAAATTGGAAAATTTTGAATGGTGATCAATTTTTTCACCATAAAACAATTAAAATTTTATTTGGGAAATTTAAACTTATTACAGGAAAAAATTGGAACAAATATTCTTCAATTTTGAAGTGTTCATTTCTTCAACTTCCTGAATTATGATCGGACAGTTCTACAATATAACATTAAATATTCGACAATAGAACCGTATAATAGGATTCAACTTTTTTTGGTTGGGAGATAATTCATTCATGTTGAAAAGTCAAATTGGTCAATTTAGTAGACATTCTCAATTTTTTCTTTCCTAACTAAGAAATATTTCTAGCTGGAAAATTCAACTTACACTGCAAACTCAATCTCATTCCGGTTTCGGGCTTCGGTATCGACGGCCTTGGAACGAGATCGAGTGAGCTGAAACGTAAACAGTCAGGGCCGAATACACACTGAGAAACCTCGGTTAGTATTTTTTTTTTGTTAAAAATTACCCTAGATTTTACTATCTGAACTTTGCAATGAGGGGCAAAAAGCATGTTTAAATAATATTCACTAATTTCAATAGTAACTCGTAGCTGCTGTCAGAATTATAAAATAGGTTTGTAATAAAACTAAAACTATTGCATTTATTATAAAAAACGTTTGAAGTATTGTTAAACTCTGTAGTAAAACTGCAAATCCGTACTATAGCAATTTACTACTTTTAATTGGAGAAAATAGTAAATTTGTTGGATTATTAACTGCAGAAGATAGCAGTATTTTCAAACTGTAGTAAAATGATGCGCAGGGACATTGCGCACCGAATCACCAACTGGTTAGCAAAATGTGCTACAGTCCGAATAGAAAAAAAAACTTACGTATGCTACTGAACTCGAAACCGAATATAATCATTGCTCAGTATTATACATTAAACATAATTTCATATCAATTTAAATTCGGAATTGACAATATTTGAAATTATATGTTTGTGTACTCTGAAAACATCTGATATTATTAAATTATAAGCTGAAACAGAAAAATTGGGTTAGTAAAAAACGAAGCTGGCAGGAATCAAACACGCGTTTTCGGGGCAGCAGTCGCGCGATGTTCCATTCATCTACAGAACATCATGAGAGATGGGAATGAAAACATCCACATGACACACGTTTGAAAACAAGAACATATAAATCCGTTGATCGGAGATCGACACACGTCGGATACGCTCGGCTGCGTTCGGTCCATGGCTTGATGTCTCCTGCTAAATAATAATAATAATAATAAATTTTCATTAAGTTGTCAACCAACCAAAAAAATGTACATATATATA
>WSXT02076167.1:0-12151 GCA_011762715.2 Neuroterus valhalla
GAACCCACCGTAAACTGTAGGTCCCTCTCACCCCTGAGTTAGTTGTGAGGTGTGCAAAGGAATAGAGAGAAGGTTATCCCGAAACTGTCAAACCCGTAACAGGGAGAGAGTATAAACAAATATTCCAATATATTTACCTGTAAAATGGAAGCCCTTCGCCGAAGTCGCTTCGCGTTCGACAAGCAAAACATATAAAAACCATTTTATTCCTATTTCGACACACGTTATTCGGAATGTTTATATTGAAAACTTGAAACGAGCTTGAGCTGTCAAAACCGAGGCTCAGGGTCCGGTTAACTACTTATACGGGCCTGAGCCGAAGCCAAGAGCCAATCAGAGAAAGCAAGACGGAGACAACCGAGGAAGCTTCTTATGTCCTTCCTTTCCTACTCCGAAGTAGATGCGCAGTGGACATGAGCGGTCCAGTTTATGTGTCAATGGTTTAAGGCACCAGAGACGGTGCGATCGATGGCGGTAGGACTCAAATGAATTGATGGGTATTGAGAGGTGCGAAAGCAAGGAAGGGAGGAATTCTGAAGAGAAAATATTTGAAACATCAAAAAGAGAGAAAGAGGAGAGAAAGGCAAGGGGTTAATATAGAGAAACGATAGAGAAGGAGAAGTTGAGAGCGAAGAGCTTGGGATCGTTATAAGTATTTATTAAAAGGAAAAGAGGGAAAAGGGGGAACAGTGAGGATCCGGGAGAATTGGGGTCTGAAGTTAGAAAATACGAAAATGTTAAGGTCATCACAGGGAAAAGACAAGAACGGAGATGAGACTAGAGGGTAGATGGAAGGGGTAGATTTGAGAGAATTTCGAAAAATGATGATGGAGGTGATGGAAATGCAGGAAAAGAGACAATGGGAACGGGGGAAGAATAAAACGAGAAATGTCCGTCAGAAGGGAAATGGCGATATAAGATAAAGTTAGAGAGAATTTGTAAGAAAGGATGCAGAGCCTAGAGCAACACTTAAAGAAGCAGGAAGAGCCAAAGGAAAGAGTGGACGAGTAAGAAAGTAGAATGGAAATAATACAAAAAGCAATTCAGAAAGTTGAAGGGGGGAGATGGAGAAGGAGGATGGGAATAAGGAAAGATCGAGAAGAATAGAAAAGAGAATGAAAAGGAGTGAGGGAGAGGAAAGAAGGAACAATATTGTGATAAAAGGTACAAGATTGTGGGTGAGAGATTTGAAGGAAGGTGTACAAGTAGTGCTAGTTAGAATGAATGCAAAGGTACTGGTAGAAAAAGTAAGGAGTATAGGAAGGGATAATGGAAAAAGGGACAAAATGGCGTTGGTAAAATAAATAATAGGGAAGATAGGATACAGGTTAGGTTAAAGAAAAGGCAGATTTATGGAAGTTAACAGAGAATAGAAGATGATTGTGAACGGGGACAAAGAAATATGCAGTATAAGTTGTGAAAAATAGTAAAGGGGAGAAGAAGAACGAAAAGGAAACGTGGGTTAAGCATAGTAAAATAAATAATAAGATATATGGTGGGATTGGGATGAAGAGGCAAAACAGTTAGTGAAAAATGCAGTGCCGGAGGAATAGAAGAGAAAGGGAGGGAAGAGTGGGTCAGTAAGAAATAGTAGAAAGCAAAAAGAAAAAGGAACGGAAAGGAGATGTGAATGGAAAATATGTTATCGGAATGTAGCAGGATTGAAGAGAAAAGATAGAGAATTCATGAGAAATTTGGAACAGTGAGAGGTGGTTGTGATGATGGAAATGTGGCTAGATAGAAAAGGATGAAAAAAAGTAAGGGACAGGTTACCAAGAGGTTATAGTTCGCAGATTCAGAATACAAGGAGAAGGAATAGGAAAAGTAGAGCAATGGGAGGAATGGCGATGAGAATGAGGAAGGTAAAACTAGCCGGGAAGGATAGGATAGTGATGAAGGAAGCGAAAAAAGGATTATTGATAGCAGAAAGAAAAATTGTAGAAGAGAGGTAGAACATAGTGGAAGTGTGTAGGAACGGGGATGTACAGGAAAAATCTACAGAGATACAGAACTAATGGAAGAAAATGAAGAGGGAATTAAGCTTGTAATAGGAGGAGATTTTAATGCAAGAAAAGGAGATGGAGGAGGGAGGGAATGGGGAGAAAAGCGGAATAGAAAATACAAAGAAGAGATACTGAATGGGGAGGGGAGGATTTGATTAAGTGCTAAGAGGAAATGGGATGCTTTATCATAAACGGAAATTTAAAGGGGGGTGAGGGAGGTGAAAATACTCGTTTGGGAGGTGGAAAGGGAACAGTCATGATGTTATAATAGACGACGAGGTAACAGAGAAGGTCAAGAAACTAGGGCAGAGGTGTCCAAAGCGTGAGCAACGGTGTAAATATTTGTCAATCGTTAGTGCACTTGTGTGTTAATCATCAAACAGAATGAATCCTGAAGAAAGTGAAACAGTTATTCCAATCATGGAGGAAGCATATACAGTTTTGATAGATGGGGTAAGAGTTGACAAAATTAAAAAACTGTTAACCTCTGGAACTGGAGAGATTAAATTGTTGTACGAAATTTTGAGGTATAATGAAAATTTGTCCGTTGAAGAGAGAACACTTGCCCTATGCAACATCGCTCCGAAACGGGTCACTAAATGATCTCTCTAGCAAACACCTCATATGAAGAGCACACGGGCTCATCCGTATCCGAAATCGTGTATTTCAAGCTCCGCTCTTTTTCTTACATAAAATTGGTCTCCTAACATCCTTATCGTGGTGCACATTCTTGCTTCTTTAACATCCATGCATCTTTTCATACAAGCTCTTTTGTTTATACGGCTCTTTATATTTCTCCTCTTGAGGGCCTCCTTCACACACTATCCATTCCTTTTATGGTCTGCCTCTGGGTACGCTACCATTCACCCTACCTAGATAAACTTGCTTTGTTAATCGTTCTTCATCCATTCTCTCAACGTGGCCAAACCATCTTAGCTAATTTCTTTCACTCTTATCAAACAGTGTTACTTCTACACCACATTCTTTGAGAACCCACTCATTACTCACTTTGTCCATTAGCGTTTTACTGCAGATATTAGGCAAAAATTGCATGCCGATGGCGTTGAGTTTGCTTTTGTCCTTTTCTTGATACGCCTAGGTCTCGCTACTGAACAGGAGCACTTAAGTAATAGCCCGTACACTGAATTTGATCTATCTTACTGTCAGCAGTGAATAAGCTTCCAAGGTACACGGAATCATCAATTTGATGTATCCTTTTTGGACTGAGGGCAATATTGCATTTTGGTTCCGCATCGTCACCTTCAAACACAATAACTCTTGTTTTGTTCACGGTAATCTTTAGATCCATTCTCCTCATGCTGGTATCTAGTCTGCTCAACATCGCCTGCAAATCATCGCTTGATTCTGCCGTAACAATTTTGTCATCTGCGAACGCAAGGCCACGAATTTTCACTGTCCCAAGATCAACACCTTCCTCGTCCAAGAGAGCTATTCTCAGACACTCGTCCATGTATATATTAAACATCCAAGAGGACATAACGCATCCTTGCTAAAGCCTTGCCTCATATCTATCCAATCACTCAGTTGTCCATCCACTCTCACACTTGCTTTGCTACCATTATACATTGCTTGTATTGCTTTCAGATGCCACCCAGACACTCCATATTCTTTAAGGACCTCCCACAGTTTAGCTCTATCCACCTTGTAGAAGCTTTTTTTAGATCAACAAATGCACAACAAACTTTTTTGTTTACTTTTGAGCTTTTTCGGTGAACTACCTCGACCTTAATATCTGATCCGCAAATGACTTCGCTGGCATAAAACTACATTAAACTCACCACATCCTTTCCTTTGTTATTCCTTTGACTTCATTAATAAGTGTTTTGATAGATATTTTGCCCGCAGTACTTAGTAGGCTCATCGCTTTCTGATTATCACATTCGCCTTGACCTACCTTATCCTTGTAGATTGGCACAATAATCGCTTTTCTCCAATCACTCAGAACTTCGCTGTTCACCGCACACACATTCATAAATTCACACAGCCTCACAAGCGCATATTCGCCAACGAACTTGAGCGTTTCAGAGGTAATACCATCCACACCAGCAGTCCTACCATTCTTCAGTTTTTTAAATTACGGAATTAATATCGTGGATACCCATTCTACTTCCGCCACCTTCATCAAGATTGCCTAACGTATCCATGTCTGTGTCCTTGTCCTTGTTATCCTTGTATAATCATGCAGCTTTGCCGACTAGAGAGTTCCTTCATCCACAAAATAAAAAAAAATCTATCAAAATTCTTCGGTATCTCTTGAAATCATTCAGAACTTTGGCATTTTCTCTCAGTTTTCAAGTCTATCAAAATCCCTCAAAATCCCTTCTTATACGCGAAAATTGTTCCCAGATCCTAAAAAGTCAGGAAAATCTGTGAAATACTCGGTAACTCTCGAAATTTTCTTAAGTTGTTTAAAATCTTGTGAATTGTTTCATAATATTTCAAACTCTCTTCATATTTCTTGGAATACCTACGAATTCCTAATGATCCCGGAAATGGTTACTATATCTTCACAAGTTCATATCCCGTCGGAATTTCTTAATATCTACTAAAATCTTTTAGAATCGTTGAAAAACTATGTGAATTGATTAGTTTTATTTCGCGAGCTCTCAGAATCGCCTAAAATTTCACCGCTATACCGCGCTACATGTAATGTAATTATTAGGTCATATCATCTAGCTTACATATGATTGCAGACTATTCTAAATAAAAATGGTTTTACTTTGCTACAAAAATTTAAGTGACAATATGCAAGGCAGAGGTAGATATTGAAATAAACTTGTTCGTGTTGCATAGCAAATGCGAACTTTAAAATTATATTGAATAAGCCACGGAAGAATACGAAGCCAAATAGATTTTCGAGGTGAACGTCTTGATATGTCAGTCCTAAGACCTAAAGGCAAGACAAGTTATTTGGAGAAAATTGTTCCAATTCTGTGGAATTAGATTTAGAAATTCGTGAAATGGGTATATATCAGCATCAAATACAAATGTCTATGAATGAATCAGTTGCTATGTGCTAGGTAGGAAACAACAAATTATAGACCAAAATCTTACTAACACTTGGAGGAAGGTCATTACGCAATATTTGAATTAGCAATCAACAAATAACTTTGGTTTTCAATAACACACGCGTCGTGTAGAACTATGAAAAGTTATAAACAAGCTTCTCTCATGATTCACCGAAGGAATGCAGTATTTGGACACATTCATCCTTTTTGTAGCCTATGGCTATTGATTCGTAAAGACAATAAACTAAAATATTTTTTACAAGAGCTACTGGCTAGCTCTGAGCAAGCTCGTCCAGACCAGTGCTAGATTACCCTGTCAAGACTAGCAATTAATCATACAGAAACATTTCACTTCTACTAAGCGCCATGATAGTCCGTCTTGACTGCAGCGTTTTGGCAGTCAGGACGGTCTATTATGGCGCCGCCCTGGTAGGAGCTCTAGACTCATTCGGAATCGAAATGATTCGATCTGAGTTCTTCCATTTCTGAGCAATTCAAACCGTTTCATTCCACGCGAATCCGAAATCTTTTCCAAATTCATTTTGAATCTACTCGGTTTGAGTCCCAAAAAAGTTTCATTAATCCAATTCAACCTTCTGCCTCAATCCGAATGAATCCTAGCTTCTGGTGAAAGTTATATATTTGGTTGAAATTATGTCTGAGGTTCGGTTTTTTGGAATCAAACCGATAGGCCTATGATAAAGCCACCAAACGCTTCCTCAGGTTGCGGGTAGAGGGTTCCTGTGCCGAGGGCTTCTGTTGAATACGGTCACAAAAGATAATAAGCAGTCGCAGACAAGTGTCTTGGAATGGTTTTTAAGGGAAAGCCCTCAAGCTAAGGTATAATCAACCGAGTTGAAGGTTGTGTGGCACCAGGGAGTGATGTCGTAAGCGGTGTCTCTGTACCACGTATATACCACGTCACCTCCTAGAGTACACGCTCCTGAAGCGGATATTTGCTCAGCATATTGGGCTCTGCGGGGATGGACAATCCCTCCTCCAGCTACTCCTGGGAATAACAATGGAATCTAGAGTTTAAGGTGCGGCATTGAATGAAAACTCGAGAACGAACCGGCGAAACAATCGACGTTCTTTATGGACGGATCTTCATGATGTTGACCTGATTGACTGCTACGATGCCAGGACTTTCCCTAATCGCGGCGGTTACATGGCGCGCCAGAGACACCCAGAGCCTCATGATCTGACTTAAAAGGATAGCACCCTTCTTGAGGATCCCTTGGTAGATTCCGACCTCTGGACCATCACTTTTCCAGTTTATGATGCGGCAAGAGCTTTAGATGGTTTGAATCAAAGGTCCAAACCAACGATTGATGAAAGTTCTGAAAATGGCCTTCATCAACTAAGCAAGAAGATTGGCTGGACAAGACAAAACGCGATCCTCCTGTTTTTGTCAAAACCCCACAAAAGTCTGAACATCAGACGTTTCAAGAAATTGTGCAATAATCTCATTACACCCAAGAAGGAATTACCACCGATCACTGCTGAGGAGGTAAAGAAGACAGTAAGGAGTACGAAGAACTTCTCCACTGCTGGTCCAGATTGTAAAAAGGGTTTTTTGGTACCAAGGGTACAATTAGGGTTTTCGATTCTGTATAATAATGTGGCTACATTTATGCTGGTTAGCTTGCTCGGCAGAGAGGGGGTACGGAGTAACACTGGATTAACTCTACAAGTTAGAACGATTTTTTTCCAGGAAAAGAAAGAAATAACATCTACGAAGAATGTACAATGGGTCGTGGGTTGTCCCTGTCTCATGGCTCGTATTAGACGGCCAGCATGCCGCCATCTTGTCATGACGTGCGTGGCGTCCCTACAACTACCTCCCAATATCAATCGCAAGTGGCCTTATGCGGCCCGGATTTTCCTTGCATAAATCCGTCCGGGTGGACCAACCCCGAGCGCTACAATTCGCATCGTTGATGTTACTGCTATACGGGAATAGGGCGAGGCAATCACTGATGCCTCCATGACAGTGTGCCTACTACTTCGGCAATTCTAATGTAATAAAAAGGTCAACAACCTGAGTAAATTAGAGGCGCCCACCTGAAAACTTACTCCTGCCTCTGACAGAATCTCGTCTAGACATTTTCCTCTTTAATTTTAGTTATAGTTTCCCTTTGCCTCAGTATAAATGTCCTGAGACCCTCGGGTCACGAACGATGAACAACGAATGAAAATAAATATGGCCGATCGTTCCTTCCCGCTTCAATAACACCCCGTACCACATAAACTAGGTAGTCTGGACAAATCGACGGAGCTGCGCATGCTCGCTTACAGTGGCCATTGCTATGCCCCTCGACTACAATTCATTTTCGGTTGCCGCGAAATACAATTCGTCGAGTCCAAAAGAAACAAACTCGCGAATGGACATTCCATTACGATCGAGCTAAGTTCGTGAATGGATAGTCAATTACAAATGAAACCCGATTCTTGGATGGACAATACATCAAAACTGAAGGGAATTCGCGACTGGATAACAAAATCCAAACTGAAACCTATTCTTCAGTGGACATTGACTCGCAACTGATCTTAACTCGCAAGTGGATAACAGAGAACAAACTGAGATGACATTGAGAGTCATGACATCGAGAGGCTGCAGCAGAGTCTTGCGTTGATAATGAACTCCAGACATTCTTGAACTGGCGGGTATCTCATCCACCAATCGTCCGGGGTTCCTTAGCTTCTCGATGGCGACTCAGCCTTCCCTTGGAACAGCACCTGCCCTGTCAGATTGTGTGGGTGGTCGTTCCAACCCACTCATCGTCTCAAATCGAACATGAAATACAGGTAATAGAACCAGGCATAAGTTCTAGAGTAAAATACCAATTAACAAGAGTTCCAGTGTCTGGCAAGTAGCTTGGATCCTCGTTGAACCATATCCCAACCTCAAATAAGTTTGAGTGAGATTTACCTACTACTAATTTACATTGAATCCAACTGATAGTTTACAATATTTTAAAGGTGATTTACATCACTACAAGTATCTAAGAGTTGCAGTATCCAGCTCATTTAGCTGTTACTGACTACTCGGACTGCTCGCAGTCAGCCCTATAGTTGATTCGTTGTTCAATGTTCTTTTCTCCAGTGAATTTCTTCTAGTTTCAAACTTATTTTATGTTATTGTGTACGGGTATTAAAACCCGTGACACCGTCACAGTAGAAAAGCTTGCATATCAAATCGTCCGTAAAGGTGGACGCGGACTCCTCAATCTTTAATGCCTCAACAACCGAGTTATCCTTAGTACTGCACATATCATCGCGAACGGTAGGGATCCTTTCCTGGCAATGGTCAGGAATCACGAACTGTGTGAGGGAGGAGCATACATTTACGAAGGCAGCTGATACGAAGGCAGCTGATACCCTTGGTCTGAACCTTAATATCAGAAATGCTGACAAGCCATTAGGATGACTCCTTTCTCAAAGCACAAATAAAGAAAGCAGAGGCCAAAAACTTCCTAAAAGAACACGAAGACAATGTGATTCAGGAACAGAGAGTTTTATTTTCGCGCATCAGGATGGTGTGATTTCCACCTTAGCTTACCCTAGGAGCATATTGCGTCAAGATGTTTCCAGCGATAAGTGCAGGGCGCGTCTTGAACGCCCTGAGCACCCATAGAATATACTATCGAAGTGTCCTATTCACAAAGGTGGTTTGATTTCAAAAATATAACTCGGACAGTAATGGGAATCCTCCTTCCGTTTTTTAGGTGTTCACTTTTAAACTTTGTTGAGACATCGTTTGATCTAAAATTTTTTGTTGTGTAAAAAATGTTTTTATAAGGTAAAGTGTAAATTTGATTTATTTCAAGCCTCAGGACGCTTCGTATTGTTTTGAAAAATGTAAGAATGAATCTAATTTTATTATATTTGTCTATGTATTGAGGTTCTAATTTTGCCTAAAGATGACCGATAGCCGATGCCGATGCCGATGGCCAATGCCTTGTATTTGAATAAACAATTTTGACTACGATTATTCCTTGTCCTTTTTTATTTTTCTGAAAAAATGCGATCATGAAATCAAAGTAATTGGACCTTCAAATTTCTATTAAAGTTTCGTCTTATTTTCGTTGTGAAATCAAAGGTTCCATAAATATGCTCACATAAAAAGATTGATATCTTCCTTCTCAGTTATTTCAACATATCCTATAGAATTCATATGATATTTTTTAAATGTAAACTTCGGCTCTCTTGAATATACAGAAGATTATATGAATTGTGACATAGGTGTTAGCGAATTTAGTAAATAAAGCATTCATTCCCTTTGAATTGATTTATGAGATAAAAATATGTTGAAATGACAAGCTGTGTTCCGCGAGATAGCGGATATAGTATATTATAGTCTGAGACCGTATCTGGACATTCATATGTTTGGAAATTTTTTGTATTTCAAACCAAAATAATTTTGATTCTTCTCTATCTGAAGAAAAATGGGGACTACTTATGGTCTTGTCTTTACTTTGGTAGTCATCTTCAATTCCATTGGTGAATATAATAATACTCATAATGTAACTTGGACTTAAAGCACATTTCTAAGATTTTTGCTGAAGAAAATTTGTTTGAACTGATCCGCATCTTTTGATCTACTTAACCATAAAGTACTTCTTAGTTAGAATAAGGTCATTTAAGGAATAAAAACCTATACCAAAGATATAAAGCAGCTTTATTTTGTAAAAACGAAAATATTTTGAATCATCCAGGATAAATATTGTATAATGATGGTTTTTAAGAATCGACGCAAAATATGTATGCGAGTGTTTGAATTGTCGGCTATATGATTACGAAACTACTTTACTTCGCAGCGCTTATTGCGCAAACATTATCGCAATCCAATCCATTAAAAGTCGAAACTTGATCAAAACTTGAGAGTCATTGATGCCAAAAATATCTTATCTTCATTATTTACAAGGAAAAAAAACTTTTTTGTCTGAAATAACTGTTTCAACAATTTAAAATTGTATAAAAAATAATTATCATGGGAAATTCGTTTTCTAGGCTTAAAAATTCAATGATTGATTGCATTTTTTTTCAAATGTTACATGGTGCAAAATGGAACGGCTGGAATCCACAACAGCCCCTACGCTCGGGTTAGTAGGCAAGGGAGGGGATAACGCGATGTGCGTGGATTGAAATTTGGGCTCGGAAATATCTTCGCGCATTGCGGTATCCCCTCCCTTGCCTACTAGCCCGAGCGTAGAGGATGTTGCGGAATCCAGCCGTCCAATGGTAGATTCGCGCTTGTATTCTACTACCCTCTATATTTCTTTTGTGAATGAAATCACCCCACCTCCTCTTGACTCTTCAATAATTCATTGCTTCTTCATTCAGTATATTTACTTTTGATTTTCTTCTTTCCTCTCCCGGTCTCCCTCCCTCCTCTATTTCTTGCTCTCTCAAGAGAATCCCCTTCTATCACAAGCTTTATCCCTCTTTTTCCTACTATCATTTCTACCTCTTCAGATTCTCCTGCATATCTCTGTTCACAAAAACGCCCACTTTTCCTTTCTCCCATCTTCACCTCTTCTGCTTTTAAATCTTCTTTGTCTTTTATCATCATTTTCTTATTCTTCAGTGTTATGTATTCCTTCCACATTCCTTCTACCATTCCTTCCACTGTTCTCCCTTCTTTGTCCTTCCCCTTCGTATCTTCAAATTGCCCCTTGTGTGTGAAATTCATTCTTTGCTGTTTTTTTTCCCTCCAGAATAAAGTTTACAGTCCAGCTCACCTGAAACTCCAGTAAGCGTTCCTGGCCCACCTCTTCATTCTGGCGATATTCCTGATACTCTGCAGAATCTAACATGGGAGAGATTCCAGTTTCCTGCACATCGTCGTCTTCAATATTTCGGAAAAGTGACGATATACAGATATGGTCGCCCCAGGAAAATCAACAGCTTTAGAGACGTACCAATAAACTACCAACTTTCTGTACAAAAAAACGAGCTCAACGACGTCTTCGGATTCAAGAGACGTGGGTCTTCTACTTATATTACTAGATTATATTCGCCAGACTCACCATATAAACAGGTAGCAGTAAACATGCTTGGTGAAAAAGAGGTCAGGGACCTCAGCGATGAAGAGACAGCGTATTTAAGAGACCACTCATATGTTTAAATGTTTGTAACTTGATGCTTACTCTTCTATGTCATCCCAAGTAACCTTGTATAATCTCTGCACGGAGTAAACAAATAAAAAACGTACATTCTTTCATTTGTTCATTGAAAAGGACAAAATGTATAAGATATTTTAAACCTGTTCTTTGCCAGATATCCTCCTCAGAGAATCAATATATATGCTATAATATGCTTCGAATACATCACAGATATTGGTGGCTCTTTCATTTTCGGAAAATTTTTTTTTTAAGTTTTCGATTCACGTGCGCACAGTGCTGTATTTGGCCAAGTGGCTCAAGACAAAAATGACACTGAGGACCGTAGGTCAAGTGAAGGTTATCAGCACCAATACGAGTTCAACAAACTCAAAGCGGAGGCCATGCCATTGCAAAGTGGTTCAAGATCCCAAAAAGCTGGCCAAAAATCAGAAACTCGATATTTCACTTTGTTCGAGTACCCATACATAGTTTTCGGGGTCGCTGATTTCGAAAATGAAGTCAAAAATCAAAAATTCAGAATGGTGGACCCAGAACGGAGGAAACTTTTCTCAAATTTTCCATGCATCCACTGAAAAATAAGCACTAAGGGATTTTCGGAAATGAAGTCGAAAATTAAAAATATAATATAGCGGACCCAAAACGGCGGACATTTCTCAAAAATTTTTCATGCATTCATTTGAAAATGAGTATTAAGGGGTTTCCGGGGTCGCTGATTTCGAAAAAAAGTCGAAAATCCTAAGTTCGAAATGACGAACCGAAAATGGCAGAGATTTTTCTAAAATTTTCCATGCATCTACTGGACAATGAGTACTAGGGGGTTTTTGGGGTCACTGATTTCAAAAATGAAGTCGGAAATCAGAAATATGAATTGCGGACACAAAATGGCGGATATTTTCCTAAAATTTGCCATGCCTTTATAGACCGTCAGCCCACTGCCAAAAAGTGCAATGATTTTCTAAAATATGCCCTCTTGGGTGTCGATAGCCATGTA
>WSXT02076178.1:0-12150 GCA_011762715.2 Neuroterus valhalla
TTGTTTTTAACCTCCTACCAGTTTCACCGATATAAATTTTATTGCAACCAGTACATTTTATCAGATATACCACAGCCTGATTCCTTGAAACTTCATTAAGCTCAACATTTTAACTTTTTTTTTCATGAAATTTGGAAGAAAAAAGTTATTTAAATTTTGAAAAAAATATTGTACAAACCTAGTTTATTCTTTACGAGGGATATTCCCAAAGTTTAAACTCGATATATCCCATTCGATTCGAACGTGACTTGTTGCAAAAAAATCGATAATTTGGGTCACGTGACGAAATCCCAAAGTTACAAAAAATAAAACTTGCAGCCTTTCCATGTCAAAACCGCTCCCAAAGTAAGAATTGACTCTAAAGTTGAAGCCGTTATGATTGTGGAATCTATTCGCATTTTGGATCGCTTCCAACTTAGAAATCTCCAAATAAATCACTCCTGAAATTGACATAATCCAAAAATCAAAGCTAGTACTGAAGGTAAAAATTGATCCCAAGTCAAAGGAATATCTCTAATATCAAATCCACCTCCAGAGTTAGACCCTTTAATTTAAACCACCCAAATTTTGTACACACCCAGATTTCATACCATATCTAAATTTGAATGCTTTCCAATCTCGATTGGTCACCCCGAATAATGAATCCATTCTAGAATTTGGGAAATGTCGGAGGAGGTGATAGGAATGGGACTTGTTAGCGCTTCTGTAAAGCTTTCATGGGTTGTGTTAAGCGATCTGGATTTATTTTGGTTTCGCGATGTTTGTCGAGCGCTACCCAACGTTGTTCATTGTCACTATACAGAAAGGTGGCGAGCAAACGCTTTATATTATCCGCGGGTGTCTTTACATCTCACGAGGTTGGCACAGCTCGACGTGTATAAATATAGAAGTGAACAAATTATGAGACGAGTGACTAATGCGCTTTGGTTGTTCACTTGTCCGAACTCTGAAGCCTGCCGACGACAATGACTCGTGTCTCAGAGTGCTGATAAATTAGCATGAGGCTTTGTCGTACAACTTATTATTTCTTTAGGCTCAGAACCTAAGTCTATTCTTTATTTTATTTATTCTAGTCAGAAGTCATTCACCAGTAGATCAAAAAGTGGATGTTTTGCACCATCGTCCTACTTTTTACCATCTGCAATTTTCACATTCTCATTCTGAATAAGAAGGTATTGGTTTTATGTGAAACTTGACTTTCGCGGACTTCATGAATTCTTCACGTTTCGAGACCACCTGAGTAAGAAAAAATGGTTTATACGAAGGTGTCTGTCTGTCTGTAGTCTGAAGTATGTAGTCTGTAGTCTGTAATCTGTGTACTCGATAACTTTCGAAAGAAAGATCAGATTGGATTGCCCTTTGGCATATATTTTGAGGGACCAAAAAGACAGGTTAGGTTCGTTACCCAGCTATTTTGGATGAAAAATCAAAGAGGGGGAGCATTTTGAACATTTTTTTGGACATTTTTTCCAAGACTCAAAAATTGAAGTACACTTTCTTGTAGCACGTAAAAAGTGAAACAATTTATCCTAATCATTTTTTTTCAATAAAAACGAAATTGTCAGAGTTATAGTATTTTTGAAAATCAAAAATAAAAAAGGAAACGAGAATTTGTAGCCAAATACTGCAACAAGATTGAAAAGAGAGTCAGAGAAAAAAAATGTTTCTATTTTAGAGCCCTACGAGATCGTGAATTCAACTTTTTGGATTTTCTCAAAAAATCGAAAATTCCAATTTTGATCGCACAAAAAATAATGAAAAATAATATGTGAACTCTATACCTTTCGAAAGAATGATCATATTCGATCGTGCTTTGGCACCCATTTTGAAGGACCAAAAATACAAGTCGAGTTATTTAACCAGCTATTTTGGATAATAAATAAAAAAGAGGGGGAGCATTTTCAAAACTATTTGGACTTTTTTTTCTAAGATTCAAAAATTGTAAGTACGGTTCCTTGTAGTAGGTAAAAAGTGAAACAATTTATCCCATTCATTTTTTTTCGATAAAAACAAAATTGTCAAAGTTATGGTATATTCGAAATGCAAAAATATAAAAGAAAATTCGAATTTTTAGCCAAATAACGCAAGACTGAAAAGAAAGAGAGAAAAATATATCTTCTTGGGAGCCCAACAAGATCGTGAATACAACTTTTTGAATTTTCTCGAAAAATCGAAAATTCCAATTTTGATCGCACACAAAATGATGAAAAATAATATGTGAACTCTATAACTTTAGGAGGAATGATCATATTCGATGGTGCTTTGGCACGCGATTCGAGGGATCAAAAAGACAAGTCGAGTTCGTCAACCAGCTATTTTGGATCAACATTTTTTTTCTACTTTTTTTCCAAGACTTAAGAATTATAAGCACGATTTCTTTTAGCAGATAAAAAGTGAAACGATTGATCCTCATGATTTTTTTTTTGATAAAAACAAAATTGTCAGATATATGGTATTTTCAAAATTCAAAAGAATAAACGAAAATGAGAATTTTTAGCCAAATAACGCAAGGTTGAAAAGAAAATCAGAGAGAAAAAATGTTTCTTTTCGGGAGCCGTACAAGATTGATGATATAGTATGTTGCATTACAAGGGGTGAAATCAAGCGTTTGCAACCGAGTGCGAGGTGGCTGCCCGAGCGAAGCGAGGGCTGCAATCGCACGAGGTGCAAGAGCTTGGTTTTGCCCCATGTATTGCATATCGTTTTTCACAACACCACCACTGAAACACCATTCATACATGCATGTAGAGTGAGTGCGAGAAATACGCCTATGCAATTATAAGGAGTAAACCTATAGGTTTAAAACTTTTTTTTCACCCCCTAGGGTTGAAAAACTAGAAATTTCAACCCAAAGTTGAAAATCCAATAATAAGGAGTCAACCTATAGGTTTAAAACTTTTTTTCAGCCTCTAGGGTTGAAAAACTAGAAATTTCAACCCTAGGGTTGGAAATCCACGTTTCGCCTCGCTCTACAGGCATGTATGAATGAAGTTTCAGTGGTGGTGTTGTGAAAAAGTTTTTGAATTTAAAAAAAAAAATTGAAAATTCCAATTTTGATCGCACAAAAAATAATGAAAAATAATCTGTGAACTCGATAAATTTCGGAATAATAATCATATTCGATCGTGCTTTGGTACGCATTTCGAGAGACCAAAAAGACAAGTTGAGTGCGCTAACCAGCTATTTTGGATGGAAAATCAAAGAGTGGGAGCATTTTGAACATTTTTTTTTACTTTTTTTTCCAAGATTTGTTCCAAGTATTCTATTTATTTATTCCAAGTATTTTTATTTCAAGCAGGTAAAAAGTGAAACAATTTATACTCACAATTTTTTTGATAAAAACAAAATTAATGGAGTTGTGGCATTTTCGAAATTCAAAAATATGAACGGAAATTAGAATTTTGAGCCAGACAACGCACGATGTGAAAAAAATTTTGAAGAAAAAAAATGTTTCTTTTTGGGAGCCCTCCAGGATGATCTTTACAACTTTTTGAATTTTCTCAAAAAATCGAAAATTCAAATTTTGTTCGCACAAAAAATAATGGAAAATAGAAAGACAGGGTGGCATTTTGTCGGACGATTCCAGATTCCCGGTCATTTCCCGGTTTTTCCCGGTCAAGTATTTTAATTTTCCTGGTTAACTTAAAGAAACATATTCATATTTGTCACAAAACGCAAACATTTATTTCAATTCGTGACCTTCATTCTAAACACCCTTTAACAATACAGATCAAGAATTGCAAAATAAATTGATTTTGAAAAAAATACTCAAATTTCCCACGAAAAAATATCATTCTTTTACAAATGTTGGAACAGTTAAACTTACAATTTAAAAAATTAAGTTGCGATAATGAAAATGAACTTATAATAAAATAGTTCATTTTTCAACCAAAGTGATGGATTTTCCAATAGAATTATGAACAGTTTTTATTGCAAACCATGAGGATGAATTTTCAACTAAAATGATAAATATTCAATAAGAGCACTTCAATTTTCAACGATGAAAGTGGATATTCAAACAAAGAGATTAATAGTCAAATAGAAAGATTAATCTCCTACCAAAAAATACGATTTTCCAACAAAATAATTTAGTTTTGAACTGAAAAAATAATTGTTTTCAATCGAAAATGGAACAGTAACATTTTGAGTTTGAAAATCCGATTTCATACTAAACATGAGTTTTTAACCAAAACAAAGAATCATCAACTGAAAGAGTTGAATCTTCAAACAGATGAATTAATTTTTAGTGAAAAAGATCAATTATTGTCAACCAAAACTTTGATACTCAAATTTTGAATTTAACCAAACAAATGAATTTTTAACTACAACTATGGAATTTTCATTTGGAATAAGTTCAATTTTCAGTCGAAAAAAAATTACTTATAACCAAAAAAAATTACTTATAATCAAATGACGAGTTTTTACCTGAAATAATGAACCATCTACTAGAACAGTTGAAATTTCACCAAAAAATTAATTTTATACCGAAAATAAATCTTCCAACAAAATATGTGAATTTTCAACAAACTAATTAATCAATCCATAAAGACGAATATTCATCCAAATAGTTGAATTTTGAACTAGAAAATATCATTTCTCACTGAAGATAAAACAGTTTAATTTCCAGGCAGAGAGATCAATTCTTAACCAAACTGATGAATCCTCAGGTAAAATGATGAATCTCTAACTGGAATAAATGTATTTTATTCGAAAATGTTTAAATTCAAAAATCAATGTTCAACTAAATACTTAAATCTTTACTAAAAACAGAGTTATTGGTTTTCAACAAAGTAGTCACATTTTCAATCAGAGGTGGATTTTATATTAAAGTAATGCACCTTCAACAAAAAAGTGTAATTTCCAACAAAACAATTTAATTTTCAACCACACGGAAAAAATATGTTATCGAATTTTTCGTTGACTGTCAACCACTTTTGGATAGGATTAAAAGTTCGTGAAATTTCCATCAACTATTTATAAAATCTTGTGCACTGTTCATTGCAATATCTTGAAGTTTGCAAAACAAATGAACAAGTCAGTCGGTGTTCAAGAAAATTTGATGAACAGTGCACAAGACTATGAAAAAAATTAATGAAAGTTTCACGAACTGTTCTGCATATCCAAAAGTGGTTGACAGTTACGGAAATTTCGAAAATCTATTTTTTCCGTGCAAGTAGTTGATTTTTCACTGAAACCGGATGAATAATTTAACAACATTTCTCATTCGAAAAATTACTCATCCTACTCTAAAAACTGTTTGACGTGCTTTCTTCATTTAAAATTATGAAGAGGGGACTTTCAAATTTTGACGAATTTTAAATTGGAAGAGCAATTTTCTGAATTTCCTCTTTTCTCAATTTGAATACTTGAAGTATTCGACCTCCCTGTCTCAAGTCAGTAAATAAGGAGAAGGCAACAAGAATATGCAAAAATAATAGGTACTTTCTTTTTTTGAAAAAATTGAGAAAATGATTCGTCCTGTATGTTCGGGCTATCATCAATTCCATTCTACAAACTTCGATCAGATAAATAAATTTCAGAAAACAATAAATTTGGAAAAGGTTTTTCTTATGATGGAAAAAATTTAAATTCTTGCTCTCATGAAGTATATAGATGTATATTTAAGAATTGTCAGAATCAGACAGAAGGGACGTTACATTCTCCAAATCAAATGATGAGATATCTTTTCAATTTCTAGAAAAAAAGCGGTCATTTCTCGTATTTTCACGGTAAAATTTTTAATTGCCTAGGTTGAGTCAAGGAAATTTCCGGTTTTTAATCAAATTCCCGGTTATTTCATGGACTTTCCCGGTTTCCCGGTCAAGTCGCCGCCCTGAAAATAGAAAGATTCATTTTTTGGCCAAACTATGCAAGGTACGGGAAAATATAAATGAACTAAACTTGTCCACCAAAAAAAGATCTAAAAATTTGGTGAGATCAACTTTTTAATAGGACAAGTAGTTTTTGCATCATTTTTAAAAAAACCATATAAAAAATGAAAAGAAAAAAATGAAATTTTGGACAATTGACACAAGCTCAGGAAAAATCAAAAAGACACAAGTTCTTTACCAGGAAAATGTCTTTAAATGTGTTATCAACTTCTTCAACAGGATATGTAGTTTTCATCTCAATCAGGAAGAATAACTATGAAAATGTAATAATAAGATTTTTGAAATAATGACTAAGGCTAACACAGAAGATTGATAGAGAAAAACTATTCACCCGAAAAATATCTGTAAATTTGTTATAATTTTTCCTGTTGGACGCTTAGTTAATGTTTCGATCGTAAACAATGAAATTTTCAATTTTTAAATTTAATTTCTAGAAAAACTACAAAACATGTGAAAAAAATTAGGCAACAAAACTTCTCTATCGCTTTGGACAAACTTTGATCGACTGCGCAGCACGAGACGAGAATATATTCGTTAAAGCCGGAGAAGCTTTAACAAAAGAGAATTCACACTCGAGTGCATCCGAAAGATGCGCGCCCTAGGCGCGCTCAAACTTGCAAACGAAGCGAGCTGCGTGCAAAGCGCGCGATGAGAATGTGCCCGCGTATCGGATAGATTTTCTCCCATTCAAAAAGCACCTGTTTTTTCAATTCCAACTGAGACGATCCAAATGACAATTTAGTTTCCTTCGCCCTAAAGCCCTTAAGACTAGAATGTTCTGGTTACACTCAAGAGAACACAGTATAAAACAAAATTGAAATTGAAGAATAAATATTGATCTCTGAATGACCAGATGACACAAGGGTTCGTTGCCCTGAAAGAGTGGTTGGTCTATTCGATTATGCAAATAACCATGAAATTAAAATTAAGATTCACTGCGGCCTCTTTTGCAGAGTCTAGTAAATCAGCCAATGAATTCTGCGATGTGACGTTTTATGAAAGGCTCTTAGAGCGATTTACGGAACACTTAAGACGCTTGGAGCAGAGCTTGCGAGTTGGCTCGATGAGACAAAGGCCATTTTTATGAGTAACAACGATGGTGAAAGACGGCCAAGTGCTTTTGAAAAAGAAGAGATGCACCTGGTCTTGATTCTTGGTTACTTCTTACTGGCAAGGCCGCGTGCATTGGGCAAAGAGGAATAGGGAGACGAAAAAGACTCAAGAAAAGGAAGAAACCGGGATACAGCATTGTTCTGTCAACTGTCTGCTGCTAATGAGCCATCAGGATCCAAGAATGTTTGTACTGATAATCATTTAATTTACGCCGCAGAAGATTGCCGAGAATCAGAAAGGAAATAGTTGGATGACATAGAAGCGCCTACCGTAAACTGGGGATAAGCGGCGCATTTGGGGAAAAGCTGCGGCACTGTTGATTCAACATTTCTGAATGAGATATTTGCTTCTTTAAGGTAAAATATATATAAAGAATGGCAACTAGAAATTGTAAACCTCCAAATGGAAATCGCAGAAGAAGCAATATCGCATTACAAATACAGAATTGAGGGTGTGTCGCTTTCCCCACGTATCGCTTAGCCCCAGTTTAAATATCGAATCAGGTTTTTTTTCCATTTTCATCAGAGAAGGTTATTTTTTCTATACATGTCTTTAAATTGTAAACTAATACTTCCGTGAATATGATCAGGGTGGCGATTCGGCTGACGATTTCAAATTCCCGGCCTTTCCCGGTTCTTCATGGTCAAGTTTTTTAATTTTCCCGGTCCACTAGAAATAACATAATTATTTATATATGTTATTGCAGAACGCAAACATTTATTTCAATTCATGACGTTCATTCTAAACATCCTTTACAAAACAGATCAAACATTGCAAAATAAATCAATTTTAAAAAGAATACTAAAATTTCCTTACAAAAATTTGAACAGTTTAACGTACAAATAAAAAAATCAATTTACGATAACAAAAAAAAAACGTATTTCCAACAAAATAGTTCATTTTTCAAGCAAGAAAATAAATTTTTAAATAGAAAGATAAATATTTAACTGGAGCACTTCAGTTTTCAACTATGAAGTTGAATATTCGGAGAAGATTAATTTTCAAATAGATAGAATCATTTCCTGAGACAAAATACAATGTTTCAAAAAAAAAGTCGAATTTCGAACTCAAAAAATAATTACCTTCAACCAAAAAATAGAACAGTAACATTTTTAGTTTGAAAAAACAATTTCAAACCTAGCATAAGAGTTTTATACTAAAACAAAGAATCTTCAATTGAAGGAGATGCGTTTTCAAACAAATGAACTAACTTTGACTGGAATCCTCAAATTTTAAATGGGAAAAATTGATGTTTAAATAAATAAATGGATTTTAACTGAAACAATGGATTTTCCAATTGGAATGTGTTAAATTTTCAGGTAAAAAACAATTCCTTATTACAAAAAAAAAACTTACTTCCAAACACATATTACATTTTCACACAAAATGATGAAGAATCAAATGAAATTATGTTTTGGTTAGGTTGTAAAGCAGCTATAGAAATTCTTTTGTACATTCTTTTTTTGGTTGGCAACTTAATGAAGACTTATTATTATTATGATTATTATTATTATTATCATTATTCTGCTTAAGTGAAGTAGTTATATTTTAACCAGAAATACGAATTTGGACTCAAATGATTGAATTTTTGACAAAAATGTAATTTTTATCAAAAAAATACGATTTTTCTACAAAATGGTTGAAATTTGAACTAAAAAAATGAAATTTTTTAAAAAGAATGGAATAGTGCCATTTTTAGGAAAAAAATTAATTTTGAACCAAACAAAAGGTTTCAATGAAATAATTGAAATCTTGATTGAAAAAGACAAGTTTTCAATGAATTGTCGAATTTTGATTATTTCCACTAAAAATGAAACAGTTAAAATTTCAGTTGAAAAAATTGATTTTCAACCTACCTGATGTATTTTCAGGTATAATGATGAATCTTCAACGAGAAAAAGTGTATTTAAAGCAATAATATGTATTCTAAGCAAAAAGATGTATTTTAAGCAAAGAGATGAATTTTCAACCATAAAGATTAATTTTCTACGAAAAAGGCAAATTTTCAACAGAGTACAAAAATCAATGTTCGACCTAATACTTCATGTTTCACCAAAAAAAGATGGATTGATTTTTAACAAAGTAGTTACCATTTCAACCAGAGGTGAATTTTGAATCCAAATAATGCAAATTCGGAAAAAAATTGATTTTCAACAAACAGGTTTAAATTTTGAACTTGATTTTCTGACTATAAGAGGATAAATTGTCAACAAAAATTTGAGAACTCAAATTTAAATTTAAAAAATGGATGTCCTACTAAATAAATGAATCTTAAACCAAAACTTTGCCATTTTCAATTGAAATAAGTTAAACTCTCAGTTGAAAAAAATTACTTAAGAAAAAAAACTAACTTTCAAACAAATTATTACATTTTTGCACAAAAAAGGATAAATAATCAAATGAAATTGTAAATGTTTAACTGAAGTAGTTGAATCTTAAACCAGAAAGACCAATTTTTAACTGAAATGATGAAAATTCAACTAGAATAGTTCAATTTTTGACAAAAAATTAATTTTCAATCAAAAAATACAATTTTTCAACAGAATGGGTTAAATTCGAACCATGAAAATAAAAATGTTAAAAAAAATGGAATGAAACGGAATTAAAGTCGAATTTTGAACTAGAAAAGATCAATTTGCACTAAAAATGGAAAGTTAAATTTTCTTTTGAAGCAATTAATTTTAAACCAAACTGATGAACGTTCAAGTATAATAATATATCTTCAAATAAATAGATGTATTTCGAGCAAGAAGATGAATTTTCGCCCATAAAGATTATATTCCACAAAAAAGGCAAATTTTCCACGAATACATAAATTCTTAAAGAAATAGTTCAATTTCCAAATTGAAAAATCAATGTTCAACTAAATACTATACAACACAATTTCAACCATAGGGGGATTTGGAATCGAAATAATGCAACTTTAACAAAGAAAATTTGATTATCAACAAAAAAGTTCCTTTTTAAAACAGCTAGTTGATTTTTTAACTCAAAAAGGATGAATTTGCAATGAAATATGAAAACAGCTCTTCTATTATAATTCAGAAATATTCTCTTTTCGGAATTCTTCTACTCTCAAGACTGATTGATTTTTTAATTTAAAATGGAGAAGAGGGGACTTTAAAATTGGGACGAATTTTGAATTGGAATGTAAAAATTCCCTGTTCCAAGTGAAATTATACTTCTTCACTGAAACTTCCTGCCTTAGAATAAAAACTATATTCATTTTCTGAAATTCCCTGTCCCAAGTCAGATAAATGAGGAGAAGCAAATTAAACGTGATAAATAAATTTTGTTTTTTTTTGTTTGATTTATCCAATGATTCTTACTGTATGTTTGGGCTATCATCAATTCAATTATCAAAGTTGAGTCAGTTTAAAATATCCCACAAAGCAACAAATTTGCAGAACGTTTTTCTTGCAACGGGGAAAAATAAAAATTCTTCCTCTCATGAAGTGTAGATGTATTCAAATATTTTGAGAATCAGATTAAAGGAACGTTACATTCTTGGAATCGAATGATAAGTTGTCTTTTTGATTTATGAAAAGACAGCGGTCACTTCTGTTTTTTTTTTTTTTTTTTTTTTTTATTGTAGGATTTTGAATAGTCTAGCTTGATGCAAGTATATTCAAGGTTTTGAAATAAATTCCCGGTCATTTCCCGGTTTCCCGGTCAAGTCGCCACCCTGATGATTATTAAACATTTTTTCGACTCAAAAAAAGAGAGAGACGTAGTTTTTGGATATTTGGGATAGAAAATCGTGTGTCTTCCTAAAATGCATCTTCAGCACGTCTTTTCCTTGCGGACGTGACACAAAGGAAAAGGAAGAGCGGCGTTCCGTGTTACCTAAGAGCAGCCTGTTAACACAATGCGAGATTTATCGCTGAAGGACCCTCTGCAAGGGACAAGGGTCCTTTTCCTTAAACTCCTACCGACATCTACAATGCGTAAAATCAAAAAGGAAAGCTTCTGCTCCACCACCTTTGAACCTTCTTTTAAACTCTAGAGGAATTTCTTTGACTTTCCGGATCACGTCCTGGCAGCCGGCATCTTAGAATTGAGAATCCTATGTGGTCGGAATTCAGGACTATCTTGAAACTTTAAAGATTCGTCAAGGAATCCCTTCTTTCAAGATAACAACTCTCTAATTTAAAATTGGCCCTTTTTCCTAATTTGTAAATCCATGAAGGTCAGCTTCATTTGTTAAAAATTGAAATACCAGTTACTCGTAATTTATACATTATAAACAGAAATAAAGTGTGGAATTCAAAAAGAGGCTACGTCCTAATTATCTCTAAAGTCATTTTTTTGAATATGAATCTTTAGCAAAAAATGTCAATAAATAAACGCCCCAATTAGCCGGTCCATCGAAAGAAAAACAATTATTTTTTTAATTATTGTTAGAATCACTAGAGCTGTGTAATGTAAAGAACAAAATTATAAAATCTCAAGAATTTTCAGGTATAAGTTTTTTTCATACTATTTTCTACTCTATACCATTCAAATATTTGAGAGATCGAATTTTTCAAAACAATGACAAACCTGTATCCTTCAAGAGTAAAACATGATGCTTGAAAACCTGAATTCATTACCCACCAGTCTCCCGCCAACATGCCAAAATTTCTCTTTTGTGTTCGAAAATTAATCTTTCTGGTTCAAAAATTTCATCTTCCTTAGACAAAACTTCAAATATTCCATTTCCTTATCTTCTTGAATGCAAAATATTTTTCGGTTTCGAAGTCATGGTTTTGGGTTTAAAATTCAATTCTGGTTGACAATTTTATTTTTTGATGAAAATTCAACGGTTCTATAAAAAAAACTCGTCTTTTCCTTTGTAAAGTTCAAGAATTTAGGTGAATTTCCTTTTCTCCTAGAATGAGAAACCTATGCAAGTTGAAAAGTCATCGTTTTTGGTTGAAAATTCGATTTTGGTTGGAATTCCTTTTTTTTTTTTTTGAAAATTCAACTGTTGTGTAGAAAATTTTTCTTTTTGGTTTGGACATTCAGCAATTTAGACAGATTTCCTTTTCTTGTTGAAAGAAAATCTTTTTCGGTTTTAGAGTCATGGTTTTACTCTCTCAATCTGAATTAGTAAGAATTTGACCAATTGAATTAGTAGCCTTGTATTTCACTACTAAATTAGTCA
>WSXT02076189.1:0-12150 GCA_011762715.2 Neuroterus valhalla
AGGGATTTGAGTTGAAGGGTTAAATGTCTGACGATCTCCTGTGAGAGGGGGGAATATAGATATGTAAAAACCCGAAAAGGGTATACATGAAATGATAAATCTAATCTAATCAGTAGAGGTCAGATCATAGCGATAGCAGAAGTAAACGAGCAGGCAGCTGATTAATCATTAGAAACTGCACGCATTAAGGTCGGGTGGGTTGAATGTCGCGTGAGACGAAGAATCATGGTCACACGCTGTTTCGAGTGTTTGCGCTACGGCCATCAGGCACAGGTATGCAAGGGACCCGACAGAAAGAACCAACACTACAAATGCGGTAAGACTGATCATTGTGGTGGCACGTGCGAATTCAATGCTCAATGTGTCCTATGCACTGATCTCAATCTGGATCTCGGGCAACGGTCACATCCCTGAATCATCAAAATGCCAGGCATATTCAGAGACTCTTAACCGATATAGAAGAACTAAGAGACTATAATGAACATCTTCCAAGGAAATTTGCATAGAAGGAGGACGGCGGACGACCATTTGACTCATTTTACGCATGAGAAGAAAGTCGATCTGCTGTTGCTAAGAGAACAGTACCAAAACAAGGAAGTGCCAACGTGGTTTGCAGATAGCATCAGAACTACTACTATTCTCGTAACAAATACAGAGTAAGTTCCGGTGGCAAGATATGGTGCAGGATACGGTTTCGTCTAGATAAGGAGTAAAAAAATCATCCACTTCAGCTGCTACTCTACGGCCAACAGAAGAATTAAGGACTTCCAAGCTAAACTCAATAGTTTGAAAGACGAAATTCGAACCGTTGAGGACAACGTGGTGGTGGTCGGCGATTTGAATGTTAGAGCATTCGAGTGGGGAATGCCGATTTTGGGCTCCAGATAAAGTGAATCATTGAACTTGAGGACAACGTGGTGGTGGTCGGCGATTTGAATGTTAGAGCATTCGAGTGGGGAATGCCGATTTGTGGCTCCAGATAAAGTGAATCATTAAAATAACAGACAGGCTGGGACTCATGGTTTTGAACACTAGTAACACACCGACCTTCAGAAGATTAGGAAATAAGGGAGCGATTCCGAATTATCCCTTAGCGTCAGTAGAACTGGGGAGATACACAGCAGATTGAAAGGTCAAAGAAGGTTATACAAGTAGTGATCACCAGTATATTTCTTTCCAGGTAGAAAAGGATCGAAGACTCAGGAAACCGCACGTCTCGAATCTGCCAAGATAGGCTATGCTAGTAATGAAGCCGCGGTAATTGTGCCTCGCGAAACGTCCGGAACTGAAGTATGGACAGACGCACTTTGGAAGGGCATGTACAGGAGAAGAATGGCCAAAGTGCAATACCAGGTCCACTAATCAAAGCAGCAACAAAGGAACAGAAAAAAGAAAGAGAATATCTTGTTTTCAGATTAAGATGCAGTAACGACAGGTTTACGGCAAACACCTACTCTTGGTTCCATTCCATCCAACGACTTCTTTCTCTTTCCTATCTTATTCATCTTCTCATTATAAAAATTTAAACTGAATTGCGTGGATCAGCTTTCGTTCGCTTACCCCTCAGATATTTAGTTTTCTGATGGGCTATTTAAACAAACATAAATTTACGATATGAATATGATAATTTAACGAATCGAAGCGTGCTCCATAACAGTGCATTATAAGCCACCTACCATAAGGATGATTTTATACCCACATTTACATATTACACTCCTCTAATGACAAATGACGTTCAATAAACTCTTGTATAGTACGCTAAATATATATATATGTGTGTGTGTGTGTATGTTTTCAACCTGAATATTGCGGAATGTGAGAATGCAAGGAATGCTATTTTTCGCATCATTAAGTACTTTCCGCAGCTTCAACTCAGTCTGAGTAGAGGTCGATGACTGTATCTCACTGCAATTCACATTGATCAAATGCAAGCCAAGCATTTTAGCAGCGATTTGTATCATCTTCAACTTCCCACTACCTTGGGACCCTCTCATTAGAAACATTGGTTTTATGTTGATTAGAATATCTGTGAAGAAAACATGCATGATCCATCATGTAAACATCTCTTTTAGTGCCTTATATTATTATGATTTCTTCTACGTACCTTGTTGTACGAATGGTAAAATGCAGGCTCTCAACTGATGCAAAGGGTCTTGTAGAGATGGTGGACATTTTGAATGTGAACCAATAAGGCTGCTACTAATTGTATTAAACTGTATGAATATATCACAAATGTTCGTTTTTGGGAGAAAACTGTGCATATAGCTCTCTTGAGTAAGTGTAGTTTCCTTGTACACACAATAGCAACCATTATAACTTGTGTTGAGGTTCCTACTTTTTACACTTAAAACTATAAAATATATTACAGACAGTTCAGGATCAATAGAAGAGTGATGGCAATCAGGAGAGTACTCTTTGACATCTATACCAAATACGTCTTGCAAACGCAAGTAACGAGGTTTTGAAAAATAATTGCGTAATAAGAAATCCGTCAAATCGCTCGGATACACATATGGATTTGAAATTAGAGATATTGTAGCTTCTGCGCCGTATATGACATTGTTGGAAACAGCTGGAACTAAAAAAGTATTGAAAGATATTGTTAACTATTGAAAAAAAAAGATTTACTATGTATTTCACATAAAGCAGTTCAAGGACATGGATATATGTATATGCATGTGGGGCAGTATTCCTCAAGTGTACCCACTCAAAACATCGAAGTTGTTGTACTTGTAAGTAAGTTGAACTTGGCCAAAGTGTTGTGCTATTGGATAGTAGTTAATGGGCCAAAAATTTTGTGATTTGAAAAAATATTTACAGAGGGGGAGGGGGTAGGACTTTTGAGATTTTCATGGATATTGCTGATTTTTAGCTCTTTTCATGGCGATTAAAAATATTTCGTTTAGTACAGTTTCGAAGGAATTTTTAACGACCTTCCGAATGGTCGTATGCGTTAAAAAAAAAATTTGACCTTCAAAAATGAGGGTCAAAAATATTTTTGACTTTTTTAGAAAATCGACACGTTTTTTTGTTTGTTTTTTTTCGTCTCAAAATGAATCCCAGAATTCTTCCTATAGAACCATATGAATTGAAAAGTGGGCCTAGAATTTTGTAACCATGAAAATAAGGGTTGGGTACTACGGTACGCTCATGACGCTGGCACTCGAGCCCCGTGCGCATCGTGCTGCGTCCATTGTATTGTTTTCACAAATAGTAATATTACTCTATGCTCATGTTCATAAGTTTAAGGTGCATGTTATAAGATAATACATGTAAAGGAACATTTCAATTGTACGCCTGCTTGACAAAACAATCATTTGTTTCAGGAGTCACGTTTTCTTCATTTGTTTCAGAAGTGATTTTTTCTTCATTTGTTTTTTTGTCAGGTTATCGTAGATAACAAGTGAAGTGAGATTTTGATTTCATCCAATTGATGACAGAAAATCAGCAGTTCTCGAAAGAGAAAACAAAAATCAACGTTATAAGTCTTGCATAGATCATTCTATTTTCTATAATGGATTTGGAATCCAAAACATTTGCACTCTGCAGGTTTGTTTCATGATTATTTTATTTATACATAAATAGATACAGTCATCGAGCTACCATATTCATTCGTTGTTCGTTCCCGACTCAGTTTTGTAGAAGCCATGACCCCTAAAAGGGTCGTGGAAGATACAAAAAAATGGACTAACCGATGCTTCAAGGGGATCAATAGGTTTGGACGCTTCAAAAAATCGGATTTTTTTCTATTTCATAAATTGTTAGTAAAACTATCGAAGAATACTTTCCCAAAGTTTCAATTAAAAATTTTAATTCGTTCCGGTGTTATAATCGTCTTTTTGTGGATGTCTCCCCGTATGTGTCGGACCGTACGGTACGTAAAGTTGGATGGTCATGAAATGCAAGCTAAAAATTGAATTTTTTAACATGAAAAAGGATAAATATATGGTGCTGGAATCGCTGATTAACTAGTAAGTGATTAAAATAATGTTATTACCGTCTCGACAATCTTTTTTCAAACGCGTTTTTCTCGAAACATTTTTTAGATTTGTGTACACTCTAGCTCAAAACGTTTTAGATCAATCATTCTGATACTTAGCAGACACTTTCTTTATATCATCACCTTTTTTTGAACCTAAATCCGTAGTTCTTTTATTGTTTTGAATATTTTTTAAGCGCAAGAAAAGTTATAAAAAAGCGTCCAAAAATCAATGTATCCTGTTTACACACCCATGAAAAATTGAATTTCAATTTTTCCTTTGTGGAATTAGGTTCAAATAGAAACTCTATATGTACCGAAGTTAAATTTTGAACCTTATTGATTTTGGATAAAAAATGTGGCCTCCAGAATGTACACAAGCACCGAGTACCAATTGTGACGCTTTATGGGCAGCAGCCGATATCTACCATGTTTCTCACTAAAAAATTCAAAAATTCCACAATTCCTTCTTAAATATATGTACAAAATGTCCACAAAGTATGATTCAATTACATTCATTCCTTCATTGCCAAAAAAATCACGAAAATCGTTAAAAAAAAACTTCTTCCTAAACCTATTTCCCCCCTTAATCCTTCCAGGAAGGAGAATCAGAGTAAGTCGGTAAATACACGTCGTAGTTCTGAAGGCTTACGATTGCAATTTCCCACACTATCAGAAGTTCTGAAAATTGTCGTTCCATGTAGGAAAGAGCTCGTTAACTTGAAGGGGTACCAGCATCCAACTTAGACGGCATCGATCAGTCTCGTGATAATGCTCTTCTGAATCAAGAAGTTGATGAAGTTGAAGGTGATGAAGTCATGTCGAATGATTTCGGCAAGCTTAATATGGATATGACACTATATCATAAGGCCGCAGTTGAAGTTCTGGGCCAAATAGAAGAAAAGTTTGAATCATCAACGAGTAGAGCTGAAAAAAAATCCAACTTCTCACACTTGCTTCAAAATCTAGGAGTCGCAGACGGCTCATGGATGAATTCGTAACATCTAAACCACAAGCTAAAAATGCGAAAAAATTAGTTGCTGAACATGGAATTTTAACTCTGCCCACGCCAAAAAAAAGAGAATTCTCTGAGTGTTGGAACAGCAGATCTCGTTTCTACATTCTATGAGCGTGACGACATGAGTCGTTCAATGCCCGGAATGAAGGACTATGTGTCTGTTCGGGTACGTGACGAAAAAGTTCTCATTCAAAAAAGATTGATTTTGTGCAATTTGAATTAATTGTACGCCGAATTTCAGTTGGGATATGATGAGATCAAAATCGGGTTTACAAAATTCAAACAACACAGACCAAAACATTGTGTTTTGTCAGGAAGCAGCGGTACACGCACAGTACGTGTTTGTGTACACCATGAGAACGTTAAGCTAATGCTAAAGAAATTGAACATCCAATATTTAACAAATATTGCATACATAATTTCGAATGGCTATCGCGATTGATTGAAGTTGCCTATGTGCCCCTATGCGACAAGTTCCTGCCATTCCTCCCCTATCTACTTCTCTCTCCTCCTTCACCTCACACAAGCTCCCCCTATCCACTAATGGGAACGCGCCTTTAAAATCCGCGAAAGACGCGTAGACTTTGGACCCTTCCTTCACTACTTCTATCCGCCATGTAATGGTAGAAAGAGAAGTGCTCCTACTCGCATTGAAACCTGCCTGCGTCTCCAGCAACATCATTTTTCCCTCGGCGTCATTCCGTAACCTCTCTGCCAATACCATCGCGTATACTTTGTACGCTGTATTTATAAATGTAATTTCTCTCGAATTTCCCTGCCTATTCCTATGCCCCTTCTTATACAGTGGCACTATCAGCCTCTCTCCCCACTCTCCTGGGGATTCCTTTCTCCCATCATATGTTCTTTACTACCTCTTTCAACCTCTCTCTGACCACTGATGTGTATCAAACAGCCATCCTTCGTTCTGCAATCCATCCAAGCCTGCTGCCTTTGACCTTCCCAACTCTACCTACGTTCTACCAGTCCTACAACACCAATTCTCTGCACAAACTGCTGAAAGTCCTCATAATTTTTTACTCCTGCTGATTTCAGAACCGCTACTTCATTCTCCTCTTTTCCCTCCAGCCCCACTTCAACTAGATTGCCAGAAATCCCCCTATGCTTTGTGACAGCGCCGCCACTCCCTTCCGTTCACAGCCGCTCCTCGAATTTAGCCCACTTATCATGATATTATTTCTTCTATCCTCCTTCTCCCTCTTCTTTATTCTTAAATCCATTACCCTCATGCTTTCCCTCGCCATCACCACCACCTCCTTTTCGCACCTACGCCCTCCCACTTTCTCTTTAATCAAATTCTCTACCCTCTGCCACGTACATTTCTGCCCTCCCTCCACCCTGATATCTTCTCCCATATCTAACCTACCCTCTACCTCCTCGAGTCTTTTCTCGGACCTCTCCTTCCACACTCTAATCTCTTCTTTCATCGGTTTCACCTTATCTTCATTTTCCTTTCTTACCGACACGACTACTCTCTCTAATCCTCCTGAAATGTCCCCCATATTTCTTATCTCTTTTTCCCATACGTCCAACAGCCCTTCCATTTTTCTAGGTGACCCACGCGTTCTATCGCTTTCCTTGAATAGACTCTACCGTGGTTTTCCTTGTGCTCTCTTGACTGTCACTCTTCCTCTTCTCAAGCAAGAGGTATTCTCCCTCACTTGCGCCAGGCACTGTATCTCTCCTTCTCATTTCCCTACCAGCCCACTCGCTTCTGATAACCGCAGTGCCATGGCGTAGGAAGATCCTTCCACGTCTAACTCACTCCCAGCGCTCTCGTAGCTCTCGTTGTGCCCCTCCAGTTTGGTAACTTCCTGCTCCCTTCACTAAATGAGATACGACAGATGTCTCTGTACTCAATTTCTGCCTTTATGCATTATCCCTTTATTTTATTATATATTTTATCATCTATACCCTTTATTTCACTCTAACAAGCCTTTGCAGACTCATATTTTTCTCCACAACCATACGATAACCCCCCCTTGATCCCCTCACCATGTCAATCTCTCGAATACCAATCCACCTGCCTTTCTGTCCACCTAACCTCACTTTTCCTATTTGCCACATCAGGTGGGTCGATAGAGGATCGCAGGGATCGTAGGTACATATTTAGTACATGTAAATGAAATCTTTCGAGTACTTGAGGACATGTTACACTACCATTCACTATCTTGTGCAGGAAGAGAATATCTTGCGTTTTACTATGTGAGCAATCTGTAAATAGCCGTGTGACGTTTGATAAATCCCAGCATTTCCAGACCTTCAGTAGTAAAAAAATCAATATGTTGAAGGAAACGAAGTTCATCTTCTTTAAAAATTACGAGGTCAGGCATTACTTGCACGGTTTAGAGGACGGGCCCGTCTATCGAGTATTGGGATTCCACAGGATGGATTTGGCGCAAGAAACACATTATTTCACACTCAGAAGTATTCAGCGTCATCCCATTCCCAAGGCACGACAGGTGTAAGGCCGTAATATCTCTTCAGACCGCAGAAGCGTCCTCTGAAGGAGGTATTTATGGAGTACATTTGCAAATCAGCAGCAGAGTAAAGCCATACAAATTATAAATATATGTATAATATCAATAACATAAATACTAAACAGCAGCAGACCCTACGCGATCCCTTAGGCACGCCAGAAGTTACAGTAAATTCGTAGGAGTAGACATCGTTGGAATATCCAGACAGCCGCCAACTGCTCAGATAAGTATTGGACCATTTTAGTTAATTGATATGAGAACCAAAAAGCTTCTTGTTTCTGAATCAACCTTATGTAATTTACCTAGTCGAAAGCACGAGAAAAATAAGTATGAATTACATCAACCTGCCTATTGCCTCAAGTGTCTCTCTAATAAGCTAAGTGCATAGAGTAAGATTAGTGCAAGATGACCAACTGGAAATAAATCCGTGCTGCTCATCAGCTATGGAAATTTTACACTGAATTGAGAGCTCATCTATTATAATACTATCAAAGATTTTTGCAATTGTGTTTATTGAGTTTAACGGTCGATAGTGCCTGACATCCCATTTATCATCTGCTTCATAGATTGGATCAACGTGACTAGATTCCCAATTGAGGGGATAAATACCAGGAGATGAAGATTTAATGAGAAGGTGCCAAATGTTCTTAGAGATTGCACAGCAACAGTTTTTTATAAATTGGAGGAGGAATCCCATCTGGGTCAGAACCCTTGTTAGTGTTAATTGCACTGATACTTTCAAAAGCTTTCGACTAGGCGATTTCAACATTATTGATATCAAGGATAGAGCTATCTGATGGTTTGAATGCAGATAAAAAATTTGTCTCATAAACGGAAGAGCAGACATCTGCGAATAAATTGGTGAATTTCTAATCAGTGCATACTTGCTTGTCTCCTAGATGCATCACATTAGAAATACCGCTACAAGTGTGAAAATTTTTACGTAAAAGTTTGCACCTCGCTTCTGACTCAGCGCCTTAATCCTAAATCGATGATGCGCTGCTCTTTTATGGGCCAGCATATTTAATAAGTCTCAAGAAAAATATACAGGATATTTATTGCTACAAGTTTTTTGCCATGGTACATTTAATGCAATCGAGTCATAAAAGGGCGCATTAAAAAAAGTCACATATTTTTATACTGGTAATTGAGTAAACAATGCATCCCAATCTACTATCCTTAAGAGAGAATTCATTGCTGCGTGATTCGCGTTCTTAAAATCTAGATAAAAATACGTATCAGAGTTTGATGCGATTATTTGCTAGGGTACCACTATATCTAGTGGTAGATGATACGTACCGCTGGGCAAGAGAGGGTCAGACTATTGTTGCACAGTAGCGGCATGCAAGGGAGTGAAAACCAAATCAAGAATCTTACCTGTTGAATTCAGCACTTAATTTTTTCGGAAAAGGTTATAAAAACCGCATGTGTCAAAAAGTGCGTTCGCACCCTCTCTTGCTAGAATAGGCTAGGCCCCATCACCCAAGAGGATAAGTAATTCCCGATTCGCTTCTTTCCGTTGTCGATTGTTACAAAGGTCTGCTCGACCGACGTGTTCGAGGCTACGAAATTTCGAATGCATAGCAATAAGAACTACCCCACCTCATTCAAAGTTACTCCCTTCAGTAAATAGTGTTGTTTTCAGATTGATAAATACGGCCTGCAAAGTATACGCGATGGTACTGGCGGAGAGGCTACGAAATGATGTCGAGGGAAAAGGTATATTGCCGGAGACGCAGGCGGGTTTCAAAACGGGTAGGAGCACTATCGACAATATTTATATTTTGCAGCACGTGGTGGACAGAGAAATAGCGATGGAAGGGTCTAAAGTATAAACGTTTTTCGTAGATTTCGAAGGAGCGTTCTCATCAGTGGATATGGGGAAGGTTGTGAGAGGCCATGGAGGAGAGGGGAGTAGAGAAAGGTCATATCGAAAGGGTAATCGAAGTGTATGAAGAAGGGGGTTGAGGCAGGGGTGCCCGCTTTGCCCAACGCTTTTAGCGATCTTAATCACTGACATGAAAAGGAAGCTAGAGAAAGGAGTGGTAGGAGGATTGAGGGTAGAAGGGGTTAGAATTTGGTCACTCACGTATACAGATGACATAGCGTTGTTGGCAAAAAGTGAGGACGCCGTAAAGGAGATGATGAAGAGGTTGGGAAGATACCTAGATGGGAGTCAATTAGAGTTAACTGCAGGAAATTCCAAGGTTATGGTATTCAGGAGAGAGGGTGGAAGGGATGAGGGAAGAGATGCGAAGTGGGAGGTAAAGACGGTGCAGGAGGCGGAAGCGTTTGTGTACCTGGGTTTTCTATTTGAGAGGAATAGAGGAGTAAATGGACATATAAGAGAGAGAGCAAGAAGGGCGAATGTAGTGATAAGGCAGGTGTAGAGATTGGGAGAGAGGTTGTTTGCAGATGACTTTGAAAGGAGGATGGAGCTGTTCGACTCGCTTGTGATGAGTGTGCTACTGTATGGAGTCAAGGTTTGGAGGCAGAAAGAAATTGAGGAGATAAATAGGTTACAGGAGAGGTACATCAGATGGATATTGGGGTTGGACAGACGTACGCCCAGTTATATTGATAGGAGGGAGACAGAGAGAACGAGTTTTGAGATTCTGACAGAAGAACAGGAAAGGAGATGGAAGGATGGAGGACGAGAAAGAAAGGTATTTTAGAAAAGATGGACTGCATGAGGATGAAGTGAGAAAGTCACAAGGAAGAAAAATGCGTAAAAAGGGGTATGCAAAGGTGGAACACTGGTTGAAAGAATGCGAGGTTTACAAAACTGCAGCGGATTTCGAAGTTTTTTTAAGCATATGAAATATTCTAGGATGAAAGAAGATTCCGAGGGCTTTTTAAGAGTTCTTCAAAGTTTTTAATAAGTTAAAAAGATTTCACAATAATTGAAATATTTCAGGGAATTCAAAAAGATTCCAAAAAAGTTCCAATTGATCCCATATTTTATAGGTACCTTGAAGGATTTCGAATTTTTTTTGAGATATTAGAAGATTGCAGAGCATTTGGAGACCTGAAAAATTTCAAGGGATTTCAATGGATCCAAATGAATTTCAAGTAGTTGTGGAGAATTTCTTACAGTTTTATAAGATACACAACAATTTTTTAGGACCTGTAAGGTTCGAAGATATTTTAGAAGATTCCTAAGTGTTTAATGATATTTCCGAGGATTTCAAAAGCTTCCGAAGTATCCTGATGAGTTTTCCCGTATTTAAGGGAAATATATCATAACGTTTCGTAGAATTTCACGAAATTTCATGATATTTTGATGAATCTCGGAGACTTCATTCACAAGAATTGAGGGATTGTCTAGGATTCCAAAGATTTAAAAAGATTGTAGAAACTTGTTTGCCACTGTTGAATTTACTTGGAATTCACCTTGAGTTCTAAATTATTTTGAACTTGTCTGAATTCTTGGGAATTCTCTTGAATGTCTGAACACTCTTAAAATCTTCTCAACTCACAGATGAATTCGTTTCATAATTTGTCTTTTACTTTGTTTAATTTTCTATCGATTGGCTCTTATAAAAAACCCGCAAAATAATTATTCAATACTGTTTATTTAATCAGAATTCATCAATGTTTACATGCTCGTCGTGTATTTTACCCACGAACATGGGTGGCGCCGCCACTCGGCCTTGGTCAACACATGGTACACTTCCATTTCAGAGTACCACGGGGCTGGTTGTGAAGAGTTGTAACGCACATAACCTCAAAATACATGTACTCCAACAAAATTCAGCAAAATAAAACTTTTTTTGATTATACAACAAAAGAAGAGTTCAAGGACGTCCGTTTGAATGTGTTTCATGATTCCTCTAGTTTTGGAGACCAAATATTGATTATTTACGGGAAAAAAAACGTGGAATCTACAGTCGATGATTTCCTAAGGATCACATTCACCGTATGATAAAAAACAGAATATACTTACGTATAAAGTATGAGCACAATTCGGAACGTGGAATCACTAATGCATTTTGTACATTAAATTTCATCGTGTTTGAGACATACAGTTTTCCCTCCGGGATACTTCGCAGATTGATAATGAGTAATTTATACTTTTTGGGCGACGACAAAGAGCATAAATAGCACGAACTTGCAAACCTTATATTTTGACCCAAGTTACCAAAGGCACAAGAGTGAACATCTATATAATGCTTCGATTTTACAAAATGACAGTAAATCGCATGTCTAAAAACTACATCTGGTAAGTATTGCAATTTTATTTGTATTTGGAGTAACCTCTTTAGATTAAGATGCGTCGAATTATAGAACATCAATGATAAGAGGCGAACTAGATTTTCATTCTTCAAAAGCCCAATTATGTAGATTATAACCCTGCCGTTGTACTCAGGAAGATACATTTTGACACTAGGTCTTCTTCGAACAGCATTCATGATAGGGATGGGAAAATTATCGATAAATATCGATACATATCGATATTCCCTCGTATCGGAAAGAATCGATACATTTTCCTCTCAACGATACATATCGATATTTTCTCCGATATGTCCCTTCCGGAACTTTGGCATCGTTATCTCTCTCCCTGATACGCTGCGACAAAAGCGAGCGATGTGGACAGACTGAAAAGGCCGTAGGCTGCGAGACAAGCGACATACGCTACTATTGCGCGGGTAATT
>WSXT02076200.1:0-12150 GCA_011762715.2 Neuroterus valhalla
GCCAGTCCTGAAGATGCGAACTGTAACGTTCGCGAAACGTCGACAAATCTATTTGTAGTTTGTACACGATCGAAACCGGAAATACCTTATTTCATCATAATGGATCATCGTGAAAGCATTAAATCTCCAATCTCTAATCGTTACAAAATTGGAAATTTCTCAACAAATCTACTTTGATATTTTTGGTAGATGTCACTACCTTGACTGACAAATATACAAACAGTTGCATTTTTTCAATCTGATGATGTCCCAACAAGGAAAAAAATTTTGAGTTTATAACGTCGACATATAATTCGCCGGACTATGTTTTATCGATAGTTTGATAGAATTATTGCGACACGTGTCTTGGCTCTTTTGATAGTGGATCTCTATTTCGGAAAGATGATTTCCAAAAATCCGAACCATTGCTAACTGATAGGTAAGCTTCCTTATAAAAGAACTGCATGAAATCAAATCACAGTGGCTCGGCGGTACGGTCGTCGTCCCGAAAGGGGACGACGAGATGTCAGCTAAAAATATTTGGAATATAAGTCACAATGAAAATAAGTCAAATGGAATATCTGTACAAAAAAATTATTTCTGTGATCTATTGTGCAATAAATTAATTCCTACAATTTTTCGGGTGATATACATCATAGAAGCACTTAGAACACAAGATTTTTTTTTGCAGCGGGTGCAGTTCATAAAAGCCACACTTTCACCGATAATTTATTTTGTTTTGGAGTAGAAAATTTTTGAGGAAGAATACAAAAAAACCTCAGATTTTGAAAGACATTTTTTGTGCCCTTTAAAAACTGCGCACGCTGCAAGAAACCTTGTGTTTAGAGTGCATCTATGATGTATATCACCCGAAAAATTGTAGGAATTAATTTATTACACAATAAATCACAAAAATAATTTGTTTTAAGAGATATCCCATTTGACTAATTCAATTGTGACTTAAATTTCAAATATTTTCAGCTGCACATTTTCAGTTGAAAACCCGAAAAACATTATTGAAGGGAAAAAAAATTTCCACTGTAGAGTTTTTAACCAGCAATTTTGGGATTCCGAGACGACGACCGTACCGCTGAGCCACTGTGATTGATGGCATTCCATTCTTCCACAAGAGAGCTTATCTATCATTCAGCAATGACTCAGATTTTGAAAAATTATGTTTCCGAAACGGAGGTCTACTATCAAAAGAGCCAAGACACGTGTCGCATCCATTTGGATAAATTATCGAATAACCATAGTCCGAACGAATTTCAAATTTCCAATACCTAGACCTCCCCTTGTGAGCTCAACTTCCTTTGTAGAGTGAAATTAGTTTCCAAGTTATTCTTTTATCTTAAAAGGCTTAGTCTTTTCGATTTTGCAGGCATTTCCGCAGTTTAACATTGTTGAATAATTTGATGGTTTTTAGGAAGCATCCCTTCATGCGTTCGAGAACTCCTAATTACCTAGAGTATACATAGGACCTAGTCCTAAAGCTGCGTAACCTGAATATTGTAAACATTAAAAACTAATTTCTTTTCAGCTTTGAATCTTTTGTGAGTAGCGATACCTTTTAGGATGTTTTCGGTTTATTCTGGTTTGCTCAAGTTCTCCATGCGATATTTTTTTTGCAAGCTGTAGAATATATTTTCTTGCGCCCTTGCATCTTATGAGTCTTACATGATTGATCCAACTCTAGGGTTGCGGTTATAGGGTCCTTGTGCCGAGGGTTGTCGGGCAGGATGTCTGGAAAACCTGCTGATCGACAGAAGTGTCTGCAAAGACGCTGCAAACCACAAACCCAATATGTATATGGCCTGAATTAATTACCAGAAAGCTTTTGATTCAAATTCCCATAGACTTATCATCTGTCTGTTGAAAAGCTTAAAGGTTCATCCACATATAGTGGGATGCATTGAGAGATTAATGCCTCTTTGGAAGACCAGATTAACTATCACTTCTGGAAAACATCGTGTGACTATCAATAGTGTTACTTTCCAGAGAGGTGTCCTTCAGGGTGACGCAATGAGCCCTCTCCACTTCTGCAACACACTATTGCCTCTATCCCTCGAACTCCGTGATTCTCGTGGATACCTCTGTGGCAGAACTAATGTTCGGGAGCAAAAGGTTGCTCAGATATTTCATATGGATGACTTAAAGATCTATGCTTCTGGAAAAGAGCGTCTTGAAGATGCTCTTAGTATCTTCGGGATATGTACACGGGAAAGCTTGTTGAGCTTGTTGACAGAAGTGCTATTAGACACCTGAGCGCTGGAGAGACCTACAAATACCTGGGTGTCCTTGGGAGCCGCATTCAGGATACAGCATCAGTAAAGGAGGTTCTCCAAAGCAGATACAAACACCTGCTCCGACGGATTTGGTCATCCAACCTGTCGTCGTTGAACAAGATATCTGCGACTAACCTGCTTGCCGTCCCAAATCCACTCAATTCGTTTGGGGTGGTTCCATGGACGAAGAACGAGCTCAAGGCCCTGGACATTACTACGCTCAAGATGATGCATATGAAGAAAACCTTGCATATCAATTCGTCCGTTCCGCGCTTATACGTCACGCGCCTTAAACACGGACGCGGACTTCTAGAGATCATCTGGCAATGGTCAGGAATCACGAAATGAGCGGGGAAGGAACGTTCTATTACAAAGCCGCAGAGAAGGCAGCTCGAACCCTTGGCCTAGGACTCAACATCAGGAGTAAGGACAGTGCAGTACTCCATCAAGATGCCTCACTCCTCAAAGCACAGGTGGAGAAAGCGGAGGCGAAAAACTTCCTGGAACAACATGAAGAGAAGGTGCTGCACCAAAACTTTTACAAAATTATAAAAGATCAATCCTTGTCACATGAGTCAACGTTTGCTTTTCTGAAATCACCTGGACTCAATTCAGGAACCAAGAGTTTCATTTTCGCGTGTCAGGACGGTGTGATTTCCACCTTAGCATACCGTAGAAACATATTACGTCAAGATGTTTCCAGCGATAGGTGCAGGGCGTGTCTTAAACACCCTGAGTACCTATGGCATATACTATCCAATTGCCCTATTCCTGCAGAAACGACGTATTTGTACATACACAACGCTGCCTTGAGAGTGCTTTAACACCATCTTTGTCGCTCTTATGGCGTTTTCCTGAGACGTGGACATAGGTGTATTCTACCGCGGTTCAACTGGGAGCTTGTGTTACTTTTTCTGAAAGACGGTTACTCCCAGGTGGACCCTTCGGTGGTTGTTCAACCAATATTTTATTATATATATATATATATTCGTATCGGTTCTTGGGAATCGAACCGAAAGGCCTATGACAAAGCCACCGAACGCGTCCTTAGGTTGTGGATAGAGGGTCCTTGTGCCAAGGGTTTCTGCTGAATACTGCTGAATAATTGATGTTTTCTTTTTCGAGTGTATCTAACAAGACTTATGGTTCTAAGCTAGGTTGAGTTGAGTTCATAGGCAGACTAAGAGTGTGATAGTTCCAGCAATTGTTATCCGTAAGCAGCCGATACAGCAACTTAAGATGTTTTCTGTGTGAGTTCAGGATTTGCCTAGCTTTATCCATTTACAATTGCCCCTGTTCTCCGCGTTGACGAAAATCCATACGATAGACCCGTATTTTTTCCTGCCAGCTGGTTTGACGCATTCTCATATTGTTGGAAAATTCATGACGTCATGTTCAATCTTTCGACTACAGCCCATGTCGCTCGGCCATATGAGCGGATTGCGGTCTGTCTTATAGCCGCGTCTTCTCCTATAAGTGCCTCAGCGCAGCGAAGAACACCTGGGACCTCTTCCTAAGTGCAATGGCATATCATCCAAGCGTTATTTATATCTCCATTCTCTCTGCACCGTCGTAGATTTGTTGTATATTTGTTCCGGACCCTCTCTTTTCTTTGAAGCTGACTGTTTGACAGAGTTTGTCCTGGAGAAACAAGCTATCAGTTTTTCTCCGAAAATCTCTGGTTGAAATGACGATTCAGAATGCGCTAGAAATGTTGGAATACTCCGTTGATTGATATTGCCTAACTCCTTGAATTGGAAGTGTAATGCCATCGCTTTCTTATAAGAAGTCCTGAAAGTCCATCTAGTTACTACCGCGAGCAGTAACTGTGTCTTCATAAATGAACTCTCAATCGCTGATTTTTCCTTCGTGCATGCTATCGTTCGTCACCATTGCATTACATCTTGCATCTTTTGAAAAGTCGTCTGTGCCCACCAGACTACGGTTACGCAAACCAGTGTGAGTTTTGGGGACAGCAGAGAAAAGTGATGCGATCACCTCTAGCCCTTGACACTATATCAGATCGAATGCTCTTCTGTACATCCAAAACACTCTTATCAGTTTATAGTCCCTCGTTAAAACTATCAAGCTACTCAGTCTTTTCTGGATCTACAGTTAGCCCCGAGTTGTTGCGATAGAGCTTTACGATGCCACCCTGGCTGGAATTACGGCATCATCTGCATATTACTTCGTATTCCTTCCTTCGTATTCCTTCCTTTCTTATTTGGTCTCTGCAGGATACTGTTAACTGTAAAGCACAACAGAATGGGTGACAATGCACTCTTGCGTGAGCATCCCCGTGCCGCCACTTCCATAAGATCCGCCACTTTCAAGATCACTACGATGCAACATACTTCTCTTCTGACTTATTACCTAGCTTAGTACATCACACCTCAAGGCGGTTCCGTAGATGAACTCTGAATAGGTAATCTGATTTGTATCACCAAGTGCAGCTTACCTAAAAATTTTTGGAAAGACTGTCATGTGCGGAGTTAGTTTTTTTCTCTTTTATATTCCTAAAGCAAGCTCCCGTATCCTCTTATAGGAACTTATGAATCCTAGTGGTCTCCGAAATTCCAACAGCATCCTTACAGAAGTGATCCTGAAACTCTCCTGCGTGCTCTTTCTTATATATGTTGTAGTGGCATATATGAACGATATCATAAATTTGACGAGATTCTATATTTATATTAATTTCATAATTCAATTTAAGAGCTGCGTAGATCATAAAGAATAACGATCGCACGTGTAGCGCGCGTCTTCAACTAGGGTTCCATGATCGTGAAGAAGTATGTCAACGTTTTCTCAGAATTTAAATATAGATTCGAGTAAATAGATTTTTGCTGACTCAACCTCACCTTCACCAAGCGTCCAAATATTAAAAAGATATCAAAAAGATAATTGATATGGAAAGATTTGAAAGTGGAATTTACATGGGAAATTTTGAGCAGGGGTTGTGTATGGGAAGGAAGCAGGGATAGGTTTTAGATCAGTCTTAGGATTCATAGCGTGTTTTTATGACAGAAAAAACTGATTCCATTTTTAATCCTCATTCATCAATCCAAAATCTTTGCTTTAGACGCGGTGTTTGAATAAACAGAGGCTTTGATTGAATTGTTAAGCAAAATGGATATAAGCGAGGCTACTTCGACAGCATGAGAGTTTGGACCTGATAAAAACAATACACAGAAAAAGTGAGCCCAGCCCGTTTCTGCTTTCAAACGACACACTCGTCCTGTGCAACATCGATCCGACACTTGTCACTGACTGATCTCTCTTGGAAACACCCCACTAAGCGATATCCTCACACGGGACAATTAGAATTCAAAATCGTTTGTTCCCATGCTTCACTCTTTTTCTCATATACAATTGTCTCTCCAAACAGCCCTATTCTGTCATACATCTCTTGCTTCTTTTACACCCATGCATCGTATCATACAAGCTCTTGTGTGTCTACGGCTCTTTATATTTCTCCTCTTCATGGTTTCATTCGCACATTTCATCCATTCCTTTTTTGGTCTGCCTCTGGGTATGCTACCATTCACCCTACCTAGCTGCACTTTCTTTGTTTATAGTTCTCCATCCATTCTCTCAACGTGACCGAACCGGATTTACCTTCATACAGCTTTTTGAAAAATCCCGCATACAGTCTTTCACTTTAACCGAACCCCATACCATTTCGCTGTCAGTATTCTTAATTCCGACTACCTCACTGCTAGTATTTCCTCTTCAAGTCTTCCTAACCCATTTCCAGAATAGCTTCTTATTTCCTTCCTTATGCGAAATGCCGAATATATACAATGAATAGTGTATAAATCCATATACTTAATCCAGGACAGCTCACTCATATAATGCAAAACGAAGCACAAATTTTATTTTTCATTTAACTCAAATACTTGTTATGATATCACAATTCGTAACAAGCTTCAATATTGGGAAAAATGAAGTTAAATCGTTTTGTTCCCATAATTATAAAAATTTGGATATCAATGTGAAAAAGCCCATTTTTTTCTCAACTTCTTTCCACTGTATTGTACAGTCTAGCTTCAAAATATATTTTTTTCGTTTCTCCTTCAGACTAATTAGTAGATAGAAATTTTAGCTAATTGAGTATTCAATTTTATTGGGTTGAACTTCAAGCGTTGGTCAAAAGAGACTGATTAACGAATTGGGTCTTCTTCTTCGGTCCTTTGAAAGGTGAAAATGAACACAATGATGACAACGATAACGATATCGATAATAACTTACAGACAGATCAGAACGTGAAGCTTGGGTTTTTACATAAAATCCATACTTTCTTATGGTTAAAAGAACATAAAAACGACTTCTTAAATAAAAGAGTTCTATGCTCCAATAAACCATCTCCAACAGTTAAATTTTATCTAAAAAGAACGTATTTTCCACTAAAAAGGACAAATTCCTGAGCAAAGGCATACCTTTCTTCGAAAAATCTTCTTGATTGGAAAAATTCAAAAAATTCAAAAATTATTTAGAAGCTCGTTTGGATGTTGCGCGATAACTCCGAAAAATCTTATCTTTATTTGCGCTTCGGGAATCACCATTTCAAATTGAATATTTAAAAAGTTGGAAAATGAAAAGAATTTTCAATGAAGCATCTATTATGTAATATTTAGTTCTAAGTTGCATGGAAGGTTCGGCAGCATTCCTTTTGTATTTTGAAGTGGATACACTGTACAAATAAAAATCATATTAAGATCTACCTTAAAGTCTGCAATACCTGTATTGGCCCTTTTTTGCCAAAATAAGATCTGTTTTAGAAACTAAATATAGTAATTCTTTAGACCAAAAATGGCGACCGCGACAGAACCGCAGGCCACCCTCAACTAGATAATAATAAAACCCTTGACATACAAGATTATTATTTTGCGCATACAGGTTAATCTTACAAAGTGAACATTTCATATGGTTGTTGAGGAATTTCACTGAACGCAAGGGCTAGATGTTTAGCGAATAGAGGAATAGTAAGAAAACGGAAAGTGAGAGTGAGACTAGCATCGAAAGCAGTTCGAAGCACGGGAGATCAGAAGAGAAGCAAAATTCCTACGAAACCGCGTCTAATGTTCAACGATTATTATCGAATCCTAATGCACCATATCATTCAAAGGTGGATGATAGGAAACACATAAGTGAGTTATTGAGAAATGTGGTAGAATTTGATGGAGGGAAGGATAAAGAGGCCTTCAGGGATGATGTACGGGAAGTGGCCAAGGATATTTATGCAATGGCAGACAATAAAGAAATGAGAGATGCGTTGATTCAGGAAACAATTGACGGAATATGCGCACGGAGAAGCACAACGCATAGCAATGAGAATAATTCTTCCTCTCACAATGAAAAGTCTAGGCGAGGCACTGTCAATAGAATTCGGTTTAAAAGGCAAATCTCTCTCTTAAATAATTAGGGAACGCGATCAAATGTGTCAAATCCTCAATGAAAAAGTTGATACATTTATAAAGAGATACCAATACGTGGAAAGGCAAATTCAACGATCAATAAATAGTATCCTAGCAGGATCGCGCGAATTTGAACGACAACAAAGAAGAACAGGAACGCGTAAATAAATTCATTAGCTGCCTTAGAACTGAAATCAAAGACATGGTTGCAAATCCTCAGCCAGTTTGTTTGATTGCCGCATATCAAACCACGTTGCAGGGATAAAAAGATTATCTAGACAAAGAACGTACATGAATTCGTCAATCACCACAATTCATGGCCAAAAGGAATCTGGTGAAAAATTCGCGATTCATTAAAAGAAACCCAGGGTCGCCTCAAAGAACAAATGAAAAATCAACGTTCTTTAGGAATCGAAAACACTTCCAAAGAAGTTTACAAATACTGTAAGAAACCAGGACATTCAGAGGGAAAATGCTTTACGAAACAAAATAGAGAGTGTCGTGAAAATTTTCAAAACCGCGCAACGAATAGCAAGGATCTCCTAGAATGAGCGTACCCAATGGAGGAAATAATTCCGGACGAGGAAACGAGGGAAGAGAGGCATGTGTATCAAATAGAATCTTCCTACGTCGTGCGTAACAACTTTACGATTGAATATGACGATATTTTAGGTCGAAACTGGCTGACCGCGTACCAAGCAAAAATAAGTGTTTATCAATAATACGCTGGACCTTCTTCATATCTTCATTCAAATCCATGGTGACCACAATCCGGTAATTTTTCATGTCAGACCCTCATGCAAACATATTGAGTTGAAGTTACCCAAAAACGATTACATTATTAGCGGAAAAGGAATTTTACATGGAAGTGCATGTCCTAACTATTGATGCAAGTTGAGAGAACAAAAATATCGAGATTCTCAGACCCTGAATTTGGCTACTTTGAATCTAAACATATAACAGACAAAATGAAGAGGAGAAGTAAACTCTCCATTATACTGGATAAGAATTTCAATCAGGAAGTAAGAAAGACTCAACTGAAAGATTGTTACCAAAATAAGGAAACCATTCCCATTTTTTCTGTTTCCAGGAATCAAAATATTACAAATCGAATAAACGGACCTTTGTGTTAGAGTTCATCTTCTCATTCACACTAAGAATAAAGAAATGAAATGAGAAATATTTTGATGAAATTTAATTACATTTTCTACCCATGAAGTGAGCCAATGCCTTCAGTTAGTGATGTAGAACATCAAATCAAAAAAAGAAGTGATAAACTGGTAAATGTACTCCTGTACAAACGCCCGATTTTATTACAACCAGAAATCGAGCGACATATCGAAGAATATAAAGATAAAGGTTTGATACGCTCCTCATTTTCGCCATACCAGGCGAACGTATGGATGTCAAGAAAAGTACGGAGAGAGCGGGAAGCAGAAATGGCGACTGATAATGGATTTTCACAAGTTGAATAAGGTCGCGATGCAGGATAACTAGCCACTTCCTGCTACCGAAAGGATTTTGTACATGTTAGGTTCTGCGAAATACATGTAATGCTTCAATATGACTAACGGTTTTTATCGGGTAGCAGTAGCAGAAAGAGAGATTAAAAAAACTGCATTCTCAGCCCATAAAGGTCACTGGGAATATCTTAGAATGCCTATAGGTTTAATCAATACTCCTCTCACCTACCAAAGAATGGTTAATTTGGAACTCCAAGGTTTGATTGAGAACATACGTTTTACCTATTTATATGATTTTATAGTCATAGCTAAAACAGATAAGGAAAATTTACAAAATCTTAGAACTGTATTTGATAGGCTCCGAGAAACAAATTTGATACTCCAACCCGACAAATGAAAGTATTCGGGATAGGTTTATGGGGTTACCCTCGTACTATTGCAAATTTACAAGAAACTCTGCGAAAATTGCTTACCCCTTGGATCACTTGAGAGGTAAATATGTGGCTTTCGAATAGGTAGACGAATTTGAGGAATCGTTTAATGAAATTGAAGAACTCTTGACTTCATATACAATTTTGAAACATCCTGATCTTAAAGTTTAGAGTACACACAGGCCACTAGCCCATCAAAGGATTGTTGAGCGCAAGACTTGACAACATGTGCTACAAATTATTAAGATTAACTCAGAAATTAACTGACTATCATCCTGAAGGAATCTACAAACCAGTTCAGCACAATGCAAATGCAGATGCACTTAAAAAGATTAAAAAAGGCACGCGAAATCAATAAATTGAAATCAACAGATAGACCGGACTCACCGGTTGACGTGGATCTTGAAGTCACCGAAATACAAAGAAGAATCAATAAAAAATTCAAATAAATCAAAAATGATATCGATAGATTAAAACAAATAAGCGGTACTAATAAGATTAGTCTGGCGAAGAATGACGAAACATTTTAGAATAGACTCTACAATCGCAAAGTACATTTAACTCTCATGCGTAAGACAACAAAACCCGATCTGCAAATTAACGGCGCAATTTGCGGAAATTTCGATGATATTCCACTTTTCGCGAAACAAATTTGGAAAGATTAAAGAACTCGAGGATAATAGCGTTATAGAATAAAAGAAACGTACCCGAAAATTTTAAGCAACCATGTTAACCTTCAACAATTAGGAATCCCAGCTCACAGCTTGGATATGACCCAACAGGATTATGAGTCTTTTCTAAAAACTGGACGCAATCATTATTGGCGGAACTTCGGCACTTCGATAATTCAAAAGAATTCCGATTGTTTGAGTTCCCTTTGATTGGATTATCACGAGCTTCAAAATCTTCTTACAGACTTCGATGAATCGGAGAGGTTTGAGAAGATTTCATCGATTCAAGGTCTACTTCAATTTCGGGAAATTACCAAGGGATTAAAGAAGTTTGGAAGATTTCAAACGATTTGAAAGAATTTTGCAGATCCCAGGTATTCTGGAAGATTCTAAGGAATATTTCATCAATTTCAATAATTTTGAAGCTGACGTCCTTCCGTGTATTCAACTCAACCAATTACGACTCTTTTCGAGTAACGCTTAACCAAGAGGGATTGTCGCCTAATGATAGAAAACTTTGAAGCATTCTGAAGAATTCTAAAGACCTGAGCTCCTTCTGAGAACTACCAAGGACTACTTTGAAAAATTCCAGAGGATTCCCAAGAGATTCAAAAATTTGAAAGGGATTTCCGAAGATTGAATTGATTTACATGGTTCGGAAAATTTGCCATGAGGTTCCAAAAAATTCCTATAGATAAGGAACAATTTTCTTGGACTTATCAAAATATGGGATGTTACGAAAGGATATGAAGTATGTTACAAGACTTCAAAGGTTTTATGCATCTAAAGGAGTTATAAAAGCTCTCAAGGTATTTGGATATGTTTCCTAGGATTTTAAGAAAAATCACCAGTATCTATAGAAATAATGATAATAATAATAATGGATACCAAAGAATTTTTCATTTGGATGTAGATGATTTCGTGATGTTTCTTAAAAATCTGGAGCAATATCTATATATTTCGTCTTATTTATTTTGAGTCGTAGTAAATTTTCATGCATTTCATCAGATACTCCTTATTTCCTCAAAATTTATTTTCTCTCACTCTAGTTCAACTGAATCAAATCAAACTTTCTCCCTTCTGAATTAGGCTTGAATAGGATGAGAGTCTTATGCATTCATCCTGAACTGGTTACAATACGTTACTTGGAATGGGAAATTTGTTGTTGGGGTTTACATCAAGCAATTTATTACCAGCCCCTACCTTGAACACTGAGGTCCGTGAGGGAAAATTCGTTGAGGCTCCTAACAAGGAATCTCTTGCATTCCGAACTATTGACAGAGCCTTCCGCTAGGGATCAAACAGGGCATTTACCTTACCAAATGCCAAAGGTCTTGATAAGGGCTACCCTATTCGGGTAAAACTTATAAGTCTTCTCGGAAAGTCACCTGTGTTGCATGGATTTTTCCTAAAGGATATTATTGGTTTGGTAATCAAAAGATGTTACCCTTATAACTCAGCTACATTGCTGGATAAGAGTGGGGGTCTAATTTACCAATGTTTCGCAAATCATTTTGCATGAACAATGAGGCTGAACTAAATTTGACAGCTTGACTATCCTTAAAAGCATCAGTTTCGATTTGTGCAGCTTGTATAGTGGCAACGATATAAGAAGTGGAGTCATCCGAGAACTATAAATTTCCAGATTGTGATCTTGATATGTGAAATCGAAAGGAGCTTCAAAATAGACGACTAAAAAATTCAAAATGCGTCAAATTTGAGCAAGACCGAAACCGGTATTCAAAAGCGATCAATGTAGTTTAAGAGTACCGACAGGATGTGCTAGTATTGTAAACCAACTCAAGGACGCTGTTATTTCTCAGATGTTTTGTGGACGAGGCAAAACATGCAGATAAATTAATTGTAACACATTCTCAATCACAAGAATGAATAAGAACACCACATTT
>WSXT02076211.1:0-12150 GCA_011762715.2 Neuroterus valhalla
CCCCCTATTGTCTATATGTATATAAAGGTATATATATATGTGTGTGTGTGTGTGTGTCTGTGTGTGTGTGTGTGTGTGTGTGTGTGTGTGTGTGTGTGTGTGTAAGTGTCATATTCTCTTCCCCCAGGCAGTTATCTGAATAGTGGAATTCCAGTACAAGTAACCAATAAATGTATAATTTGGCAAGCTTCTCAAAGTACGAGGAACGCGGTGCCAATATAGAACTACTTTCAGAAACATAAATTTTTGTGTACGCTCATAAAGTCAACATAATTGTCAAATGCCAAGTCCCTTAATTAGCCCCTACCTTTCTTAAGCTTCGGCGTCACCCTCTTTAATGAAAAATTATTCATTTCAAGAATGGCATATCAAAATCGCGTTGGAGTACAAGTATTCTTTACACAGGCCTTTTCAATTCTTGTGATCTGCTACAAAAAGAAATTCGGTTCATTAGATTCCAGAAGTCTTCTCCTGAGACGCCTGCCCTGACAGCATATATTGCGCGCTATTGAGGCAGAAATGTTTCATTACAGAAGAACCCACTAGATTGGAGGGAGTGTTTTTGAAGGGCCACAAGTCTCGTGAGCGCGAGTGTTTCAATGTTGCAAGTGCAGTGAATAATAAAAATGACGAAAATCAAATCCTTTTCAGATGCCTCCCTCAGTTCTACGCTACACCGTGATTCTCAACAGGATACTCGCGCAGATGTAATTGACGCGTCGTGAATGCGCTCATTCTGCCGGATGCGATTCGCATTAAGCACGCCCGTCGTCCGGCATGCCCTGCCGTCAGTCCAACCATCTCCCGTCTGATTAAACAAAGCACGAATAGCAAATCAATAGCGAATCAGTATACTAGATTGACCTGAAAAAATATAACGAATGCGGTTCAACTTCATAGACATCGTTGATGAGCAAACTTTGGAAACCAATTTTCCCTATTGGAAGTATGATCGAGTACACTAATATTATGAACGGTAATCACATTCTGTTTCAAATCAGTCAAACTTAGAGGGACAATGTCAATCTGATGAAAATATTTCAAAGGATCTCAAATTCGTTCGAATAAGAGATGAGTGTGAGAAAGAATAGAATGTAGATCAGCTTTTTATTCCAACCACATTCACGAAGCAAATCTCTTAATGGAGGTTCTTGTGTCTCTACGACTCCCTATTCCTCTTCACGATAAAGGCTTCTTGACCACATTCGAACTAATTTTTTGTTATCTGCCTCTGCATACGCTCTCATTTACCTCACTTCAATAAACTTGCTCCTTTGAACGTTTTGATACATTATCTGAACCTGAACAAATCATCTCAGCAGATTGTCCATAAGCGTTTTACCGTACATATTCCGCAAGAATCGAATTCCAAGCGCCTTCACTTTTTTCCTATTTGTTGGCAATAGTGATGACTATCATAAGTGCTGAAAACTTGTCAAATAAAATATATATATTTTTTGAAATTTCTGTGAAAACATTCGGGGGGGTCTGTCCAAAGTTGGTCGCAGAATTTCCGGTTTGCATTTTCGGTTCCCAGGAATCTCAGGTATGAGAAAGAAAGAAATCATAAATGGATTAAGATGAAGAGAATGGGAGAACATAATCTGCTCCTTCTTAATTTAAGTTTCGGATTGGAATTGCACCTGAAAATGGAATCCCTCGGGTTCCTCCTATTCAAGCATTGAGAGTACTCGATGGCATTATCCGTGACTAGGAAATTACTGTTGGTCGCAGTTTGTACATATTATGCTGATGTGATGGGACAAGTGACGAGTATGGTACAATGTACCTTACTGTCGTAGGTTGTTAGTTAAGCGAGAATAAGGCATGGTGATGCAACAAAAGGTAAGATTAAATAGTACGAGTGAACGGAATCGGGCTGATTTCTACTATACATGCAAAAATCAGCGCACGTATATAACGACTGCTCCACAGCAGATATACTCGAGTGCTGATTGCAGCGCCAGACAGCTCACCTGCACGTCTCTTGGAGCTACAGGCACGTGCACAGCCGCGGCAAACGTTGCACGTTTCAGGATAGTGCACACGCATGGGCAGTGCGGAGTACAGATATACGCATGCTAAGAAGCAGTTCCTTGCACTATGAGAAAAAGCATTAGCTGAGCACATGCGATGCAATCACGAGAGACGCACGGGAGACTCTATAGGGTCTGCTCTGTAGCGTCGACTATAACGGTACGCTGCATTTTGCGTGTACTCGACAGTAGTTTTTTTATAGAGGGGGGAAATCTGGCATAAAACACTCAACCCAGCAAGCGTCTACTGTATGGAGTAGGCGATTCTCAGGTTGGGTAGTGTCAGATTCCTACTGACAGAACCCTGCCTCTCCTGAGAACGCATTTCCCCGTAAGCGCTTTCGCATTACTTCAGGGAAATGGGGATAAGACAACTTTACCGTGCCTCGGCGTTCCGCTAGTGTGCCAACATGGACTTCTTACTTTTCTTGCTTTTGACCCTACCAGGATCTACGTATCGTCCTCAGTAGCGCGACAGTGTCGCGCAACGGGTTCGTCGGCCTTCGACTTCTTGGCAGGGTTCAACCCGGGAAATTTCACCTTCCGTGGCGCAGAAGTAACAGTGCGGAGTACTTTCGCACTCAGTGGACCTATGTCCCTCTTTGCCGCATTTAAAGCAGCACGTCTTCCTATCCGGGTTGGTGCAACCCGCTGCCAAATGCCCGTAGCCATGACAGCGGTAGCACCACACCGGGTCACCTCCACGTTTCTTCCGACATGACAGGACACTCTCGTTAAAGTACCCTTCAGTAAGCTCGTTGAGGTCAAGCACAGCGATCTCGACACGAGGGTCCAGCCCCCGAACCTTAGCCTCTACACCAACTGCTTCCTCAATGACAGCGGACAGTTTCGCTCGGCCCCCTGCCTCGCTTCCCACTTCAATGAGGACGTCTCCGTCTCGCGTTTCCCGGAAGCCCTTGATTTTAACGCCAAAGGTGTCCGGCTCCACTGACTCCTTAGTGTTGCGGTGGACCTCTGCGTAGCGTGAACCTTCGGACGATTTGATGAGAACCGCCTCAGGTCGAGCCCGCCTTCTTCTTCGACTCCTTTTTCGCCACTGGTGGTGAAGCCTTCTCCATAAAGCTCGAAGCCTCAGATACAGATAACTGCCCTCCTGCCTTTGCCTTCATCAGCGCTGGCCTCTCCGCGCACTAGTCTAGGTGACTCACGGTGGGTTCTCTGTGCCTCTCCCCTTGGGTCGAGGCGAGAGTGTTCCCGGCGTCTTCGTCCGTCTGAGTCTCCTGCTCAGATACCTGAGGTGCATGTCTCGCAGACGCTGAAAATACTGCGGCGATTTCTTTCTTCCTCTTATCGCTTACAATTCTTTTACTAAGAGGATGATCGCGGAACGTTTGATTTCTTATACTCGTTTCCCGGTAAACCCTCATCATGAGCAGAGTGTTCTATGCCTCGCGCAACCCGCGCCCGATCGACATATGCATGTTTTTATGAGAACTGCAAAATCTCTGCATTTTGTTCAAGATCTCTTTCATCCCATTTAGGTTCTCCAGCTCCAGTTCTCGGAATTCTTTCACATCGTCTGCGAGTGTCCTGGTTTCAGATTTTTCTGCATGAACCTATCCTTTTATCCGGCTTCAGTCTCCCTGACTTCCAATTAGCTACCGAACATTTTCTCACCTAGGCTCCTCTCCTGTTCTCCAGACTCCAGAACGTTTCTTTGACCGTTCCCCAAAATCCATAGGGTTAGCACTGGCCACCGAGGCTTGCACCCGTTCAGAACCTGTGGAAAGATTTGAACAACTCTCGGGGTACATTGTTCTGAAGAAACTCGCTAATCTTTCATTTCCCATTCGGGGTTTCTTCCCCAATCTGGTTTTTGTCCGCCCCGGGTATTTGATTTCCCCGGTACCATCCATTTCTGGGAGGCATTCCCCTATCCGCAACCTGGGGAGGCGCCCGATGGGAGACCAGAAACAGCACAGGGACTCGACAGCAGTCCCTGCCTCAAGTTTGGCGTCAGCATCGATGTGTTGCCGCTTCACTAGGCTGTTCCATTTACCTGAATTCTATGCATGATAGCTTATTCTTGAGAGCAATGTAAGAATGAAAGCGCATGCGTACCTTGTTGCTAAGCAACTTTCAGCATCACCACGAATACGACTAGGGCAGCGCAGTCCCTGCAGCGCCTAGTGCCCAAGCGAACAGATGGCGACAAGGGCTAGGTTAGAATCGACGTGATTAGAGTGCAAGTGTGATTTTATTCCTGATTGTGAAAAGATTATAAGCTCTTTTAACAATCCCGATGAAACTCATGAAGAATATACCCCATCAGTCCTTGTATAGCCTTTGGCCTTCACGTCAGTGTTTTAAGGAATTGGGCCAGGAACTTTGCGAAGCTGAATTGATTCCAATCAAAGCGGATCTTTGGTTCAACAATGCCAAACAAGAAGTCCATATGATGAGTACCGTAAGTAACGTAGGCGATATGTCAATGGCATCAGTGATCTAAAATGGATGATGCAAGTCGAAGAAATTCTGAAGTCTGTCTCCGAAATGACAGATCTTGAGAAAGCTCGCAAGTGCTTGGGTATCGACTTCACTCAAAGCCAGGAGAAGACAAGCGTGTGCCAAAAGCGATGCATTAGGGACGAACTGAATCATTTCAGTATGAAGAACATGGAAGCAGTTGCAGCATCAATAGATTCGAGTAAGAAATTGATAAAACAAGATCATCCTCCACAATCAGTTGAGCAGAATGATCCCTATATGAGTTTAATAAATTATCCCATGTATCTTGCTATATCTTCTCGCTTGGATAACCTTTGAGCAGTCACTTGATTGAGGCAATCTGATGATGAATACCATTTGGAACAAGGGATGTCCGCTGAACGCATTCTTTATTATCTAAAGGAAACAATGGATATTGTGGTCGTTTTCAACAGAAGTTACAAAAATTTGAGAGGCCTAGTAGATGCTGACTGAAGTGGTGGTCCACTTGAACGTTGTTCCTTCACAGAATATGTTTTTGGATTACGAGGATCACACATCAGTTGCGAAGCCTGAAAACAAGGAAAAGTAGTGTTATTCAGCACAGAAGCTAATTGAATGATAAAAACTAGGGCTACCAAAGAAGCAACCTATCTGAAGAAATTTTGGATGAAATTCGCGTCGGCGGAGGAGATCCTGTTCTTATATGTACTATAAGCTCTATTAAGGGGGCTTCCGATTCACCAAGAGACTCTGTACATTCCGGAAAAACTTAACATATCGACATTCGTTACCATTTCCTGGTAAAGCTAATGCTAGTAAATCCGAAGCAATGTACAAGTCACAATGCATTACTTGATCACGGAAAAAATTACAGCCAAAATTTGTTCAATGTGACTCGTGCTTAAGCCTATTCCAAATGTATTAATATCAAAGAGAAGTATTGGAACAAATAAATTATTCATATATTTTGGATATAAATTAGCGATCTGCATCAGCGAGAATTCTGTAATCTGAATTTAGGAAAGAGCAAATGTTGAATTCAAGCTTGTGTTCATATTATATTATGTGAGGACCAAACGATTGTGTTGACTATTACAAATGGGTAGTCTGGTAAAATTGTATTCCTGTTATAAATGAATAGATTCATTCATAAATCTCAACATTCTGCTTACATAAATCTCAACAAGTTTTATTTGTTTTGGAAAAAAGATTATGGTATTCCCATTGATTTTCAAATATTTTTTGCACGATCAACATGAACATCAGAGCTTACGCAATCTTTTGACAATAGTCATTGAGTCAATAACGACATCTTTCAGACAAATAAAGCTCGAGAGATGTCATTATTTCAAGGTGCCTAGCCCTATTTTTTTTATCTCATTTCCTGAGAGGTCAAAGAAATAAATTTTTCCATCCTTTTTTACCATTCAAGATATAGAGTTTGTATTCACATGAATTCCTGGGTCCAGTTGCCTTTATCAACATATATGAATATTGAATTATTCATGACCTTCTGATAGAATTTTAAGTAATTTGGTTTTAAACGTTCTTGACCTAAAAAGGTCGAAATCTCATGATTTGTAAGATCTGGATTCGCGCGATGAGAAATTATTGAAATGATAATTTGACTGATTTCATAATGGTCATTCTTCTCTCTTAAATTTGGTTGCATTATTGTTCAATGCTGATAATAATGGAATAAATATACCAACAACGATTCATGCTCCTTTGATACTTGATACCGATACTTACAAAGCCGATACTATCGAGTACCAATACTTTTTTCACCGGTATCGGTTTGTCGATACTTTACATTTATCTATGACAACATTTACTGATAGGCAGTTGGATGCACTTGAGGAAGGCTGCTAATTCAGTTTGCAAAAGTATATATACTATTTGTATATTGAATGTGACAACCCTCAAAACCTGCAGTTAGTGTTACGACTGGTTACGATAAATCTACGAGCAACTCTTCATCATTGCCCATGGTATGAATTCATGTCGGCGTTGAATGGAGAAATCTAAATCGAAGAACAAGGTTATTTTCATCGAATTCCATCGATTGCGTAAAAACAAAAAACCAAATCGAATATCAATTATTTAAACGAAGTTTCTTATACGAGGGTAGAGAGATTTCGTGGGTAGAGACCTAATCCTCAAAAATTATTTTGGTACCGTAACGCTGAAAAGTGTTATTGATATTAGAATATGACGTTACTTCGGACATTACGTTGAAGAGCGTTATTGGATTCAGAATATCATACCGGTTGAAATTTATACGAGTATCGTTTACGACCTATAGATTTTACGAAAATAAAATTCCTTGTATTTCGTATAATGTTCAACAAAGTTTTTGAACATTTGACAACATTTTGACTATTTTTAAGATTTTTACTATTTTTTATTATCGTTTCGTAATAGCAGTTAAATGCAGCGAATGCGTGCTAAGGAGGAAGGACGTACGCATACACGCATTCGAAACTCTGACCCTACTATATGTTTCAAAGAAATGCATTACTTTTATATAATTATGTGAAGAACGTTTATATCCAGTATTTTTTAAGCGGCTTGAGGACTCCCGTACCTTCCGCGTGACACTTGGATACATGTACTTTTTTATTAAGCAAAACTCTATTTGTGTAACGACTAGTATATTTACGGGAAATATATTGTTATCATTGGTTTGATTGTTTGGTAAAAAATAGAGATGCAAATATCCAAACTATTTTCTCACCTGAACCAGAAGGACCTTTGAAATAACCAACTATTAATTCAAATTCTGTTAGATCTCGAAACAATTCTTTAAAGTTATACAATTTTGTAAATTTTCAATACCTTGAGTAAAACTAGCTGCATTAGGATAAAAATGACTAGTTTTGAGCGCAACACTTATGAGTTCGAATTCAACACTCATCAAGAATTCATCTTCCTTTCGCTCGTGATATGGAAGACGATACTTTTACTCGATACTTTAGTATCGATACTTTTCCTAACAGTATCGTTGTTGGATCGGTATCGACTGATTAAAAGTATCGATACCCTGGCATCGATACTTTTTCAAAGTATCGGCCATCCTTACAGTATACATTTGATAGTCTCTGAAAAGAACTTTTGAGAAGATGGTTCAAATTGTCAAACATAACAATACCGTTGACAAATGTTCCGGCACAAATTTCTCAAGTGACGTATATCATAATTCATTCATCAAAACTAATGAACAATAAGCATATCATTTCTTACAATTCTATTTTCCGGAATCTCCCGCGTTTTACTTTAGTTACAGTACTTCAATCTAGGAGTGCATCGAACATAACCTCCCTTCTCGATATGCAGCACAGCGGAGGAAGAGTGCTGCCCAATAATATGATAAATCAAACATAAAAAGATGCTTCTTTATGTCCAGGATTAGAACAGAAAACAACATAATTATGTTATCAAACAAAACAAAAAAAACAAATCTTAACATGTTTGCATAACCTTAGACAACGAAACAAACTTTATAAATTACAACTTCTCAAGTAACCAGGTTATGCAATACTTTCCAATTTGTTTATAATGAATCCTTCTTGCTTATAATATTACCATTTTTGTATTTCTGATGAGGCCAGGTGTTGCTGGGCGAAAGCTTGTTTTAAAAAGAGGATTTTTTCAAAGAAAAATATTCCTCCCTTGAAAATGAAGTTGTTATCAATAGGCTAGTAGTTTGATAAAGTCAAAACATCGAAATAAATTGATCGCCTCATGCTAGTCAAAACCCTGAACATCTTACGTAAAAATCATAATAATGATTGTTTCTCTAAACATTTGTTTATACATACGAATATAAAAGAATATCTGAAGAGTATCTCAGTCTACCCTTAGAATCTTCTTCTTGCAAATTCAATCATGTTTTTTACAAACAAACGTTTGAACTCTCCAATGGGGTCAGCAATTCCAGTAGCAGCAGCAAATATCGTTATGGAAACTATTGAAGAAGAAATTTTTAATAATTAGGACCATCACACTGTATTTTATTGTAGGTACATTAATTATGCATCAATTTTTTATCCCAAAAATGAAGTGGCATCCTTAAAATTCAATTTAGCAAATAACAAAACTAGGATTCTTTAATGAGTAAGCAAAGGAAAATAAAATCAATTTCCTAGATTCATCACTTGTAATCACAATACTAATTAATTTTGTTAACTTGTAATAGAATAATAAAATTATATGTATTTGGTATGCGAGACCAATAGGGTCAGGACGTTTTCCTGATTCCGCCTCGCATCACTCAATTTACAATAAAAATTTTTTTTTCTTTTATAAAAGCTCGAATACGATCACTAGTAAATCTTGCAAGTTAAATAGATTCTTCCAAATAAAAAAAGGTTGCATGGCCATAACTCGTGACCTCTGCGGATAAGATGATGATTTTTTGTAATTTATAAAAAACTTCTTAGGCTACAAATTTTCTTCCGGCGTAATCAACACCTTTCAATCAACTACACATGAGTAATTTATTTGATAAGTATTTAAGCAAATTTATACAATATAATCTTGCATTTGCCTCCCTAAATGCTCTATTCGCTCCTTCTGGTTAAAAAATATAAAGGCTCAAACTATCTATTGTAAAACTTGAGTTGAAAAACGTAGAAGCCAGTACTCACAATTGCGCCGATTCCTTAAAATTACGATCCTCAGCCTAGGTTTATCAAAATCATTAATCTAATAGATAAAAGAAAAATCTCTAAGAATAAGAAAATAACTATTTTGAGTGTCCACACAATTAGATGTTCGAAATATTACCAAGTAAACCGAATAATTTCAGAAATAACAAAAAAATCCTGAAGTTTAATTTATCTTCATTTTATTCAGTTCTGGAAATCGGTTCTTTTAACTATATTCTATCTATTATGAATATTTAGTAAAGAACTCTTAGGGTTCAAATTCTGAGAAATGCTTATCTGACAGTATCAGTATTGTATGTAGAACAGTCACATCGTAATCTGTAGTTCAGTTAAGCGGACGCCTAGTTCCACAACTCAACATTCTTTATTTTTCCAGAAATTGAGGAAACATTGAATTTAGTGTGAATTTGGTTCTTCAAGAATTTAGAGATGAATTTTATTAGTTACTTTGTGATTCTGATGATATACGTCCCGGTAGAAGAGGCCAACTCCTATCGAATATTGGGTGTCTTCCCTCTGGCATATCGGAGCCACAACATTTTCTTCGATGCCCTGATGAAAGGTTTAGCAAGAGAAGGGCATCAAGTTGATATTATCAGTCACTATAGACCCAAAAATGCGCCAAAAAATTATAAAAGAATACTCAATTTGGCAGAAATTGACTTTTCGTTTCCTGGAATAGAATTTGAAACAATTAAATCAGCAGTTGATTTTATCGAAGATCCAGTAGGAGCTCTCGCAGGTGATTACGCAACTCATATGTGTCAACTCCTGGGTCATAAAGAGATGCAAAATTTCATTCAAAATCTGCCAAAAGATACACCCTATGACGTCATCATTGTAGAGGTAAGTTATATGTTCAATGAAATTTCTCAAAATTTCTAGACGTATCCTCCATTTTATGTGGATTTGTGAGCCTCGTTCTAATGTTTTGAATATAGAATCAAATTTGTACATACTGGGTATCAACTGATTCATACCCAAAAGGTCTTAATTACCCAGTTTTATTCTGTCTGAACTTCTAGGATGTCTTCCGATTATTTTTAGCCGGTCAGTAAGCCTTAGTATGCCTATTGATCTATAATTGGTAAAGTCACCTCTATCACGCTTCATCTCGTATTCTAGGACAGTAATCGCAATTTTCTACTCTTTTGGAACTTTACAGTTTACAGCGCACGTATCCACAACTCACTCAACCACACAAACACAACCACAAGTATCCGGATCCTATAGATTCTCTGTTCTAACTCGTGTCTTCTTTGACGGCATATGGATTCTTCCTGTATCTATATATAGAACTGATGGCTCGGGAATCATGGCTGTTAAAAATGACCCATCGTTATGGAATATAATTGAAAATTATTTTTTCAATGAATGAGCTCCCTGAAATTACCAAAAAAAACTCTCCTTGAAAGAAGCCCACGCTTTCTCTTCTTTTTGGTCACAGAATGATCGCGGAACGTCTCAAAAGTTTATACAGAAAAACAGGAGATGCAGGGCTCCTGTGTCGCAGTCAGCTGCGACACATCATGTGTATTTAAAATTATTAATTTTCGAAAAACACGAGAATAATGATCAGTTTGATAAATATGTTTTCAGGGCTGGATTTTGAGTTGCTTCATTGGTCTGGGGCATATCCTCAATGTTCCAGTTATTACTGCCACTCCGAGTTTAGAATTTCCATGGATCAGTAAACAAATTGGAAATCCCTTATCGACAACTTTTTATCCAAATATTATTTTCCCCAAAGCAGAGGTGAAAACATTTTGGGATCGTTTGAAAAATACTCTACAATCTCACATAACTTTCGAAAGATTTTATTCTTTCTCTGAGGAACCTCAAACTGAAGCCATCAGGAAATTCTTATCTCCTGACATGCCAAATATTAGAGAAGTTGAAAGAATGGTAGCTTTGAGTTTGGTAAATACGCATCACACTCTTCAAGGAGTAAGACCAACCACACCAGCTCTGATCGAAGTAGCAGGGTTGCATATAGAGGAGGATGACTCTAACTGTACTATAGTAAGAAAGACATTTTTTTCATATGTATATAGGGTAGCGACATCAATAGCAAACACTGACTCCTTGAATGAATATTTTGTTTGGGCCATTATGTCACTAAATTTCAGAAAAGACGCTGAAAAAGTCATTTTTATTGGTAGTCATCTTTTGGATCGGATTGCCAGCAATGATATAGTGCTGAGCCAGTCTGGCTCACTATAAGGTCCTTCATATCTAATTTTTTTATTATTATTAGTTATTCATTTTCAAGAATGTTTTGACTAAGTGCCACCCAGGTTCAAAAACTATTTTTCCTTACCGACTAACGCGACTCACTATTGTCCATAGGTCTCCTCGAGATGTGAACAAACTCTCCGACAATTTTTGCTGGTTTGAATATCCGTCAGTTCGGGACATCTTCTATGCTTTGGTCTTGATAACCGTTTTGTTAGAACTTTGGCTACTAAAACATTTGTGGCTACGTAGTATATTTATGGCTTTCTGTTTCCCAGAAATTTGCGTACAAAATCATGTCGTTCATCGATGGGTTTGGTTCATACATGGAATATTAGATTTTTGGTCAATTTTTCTGCTCCGCATTCGTGGTCGTAAAATTTGATTCTTGCAATGTCGCTAAGCCCTCATTTCAAAAGAAATCTCAGAAGATTTACAGGTTCCTCAGCTCCTGATGAGGCCATATATTTAGCTTCAGTCAAATAAGGTATTACACTTCTCTGCTTCCTTGATTCCCAGAATCCTGTTGTACGAGAACGACTGAAAATATATCCTGTTTTTAATTGTCTATCATCTGAACAGTTGACCTAAACAGCATCTTTATAGCCTTCTAACGAACGCAAGTTCTTTTTGGAGAACACGATCATGCCCATAGTACCTTAGGCAGCTTCCATAAATGATGTCATAGTTTTTTCAGCATTTTTTTATTCCCCCCCCCCCCCCACCACTCTGTAACAAAGTGTCAGAAACCCGTGACC